>JAQGCL010000691.1:0-11776 GCA_034699605.1 Isotomiella paraminor
CGCTACAAGTACGTATACTGTGGTTGGAATTCGTCGAACTGCATTTTGAGGTCCTACCATAATTCATTTCTAAGCGATGTTCAATTACAGTTAAGCCGTCAGTTGCATTTTACCAGCCGGATTGCATCAAAGGAAACTCTGACGCTGCTTTATGATCTAACGGGCCTTCTTGTCATCCCCCGAAAGTTTCCAAGCTATCGTTTGAAATCCGTTGTGGCTGGATCAATAGATCTAAGAAAAGAGGAAATAAGAGCCGCGGAAGAACTAAATCTGTTGGAAGAGAGTCTCACCGAATGCAAACATACCGTTTTTGCTTACCAAGTCAACTCAGAAGAAAGCAGTCACTTACCCCTGCAGTATTTCCGACGGAAGTACCCTCGCATTTCTTGGTACAAAAACCGTGATACCCAACTTGTCATTCCTGCGCCGGTGTATGTTTCTTTCTTTGTTCCACCCAACTCGCCTCTCCCACTTCAGTTCAAGTGGCAGATGAACGTGGGATTGGTGTCGAAGGACCTTAATGAGAGAAAGGCAGAGGTATTTAAGTCGGCCAGGAATGGGTCACTAGGTGCCGTGGGAGGGACCAATGAAGACAAGGAGCCGGCAAGTTTGTCCCTTCAGAACTCTAGCGTGGGTACTACCATTGTTATTCTATTCGTCATCCTGGGGATTTCCAGTGTGTCATTTCTTGGGGAAATGGTTCACTCTGCTTTTTAGCCTTATTAGGACGTCTGTACCGGGAATGTCTTTCTCATCTGCGGTAGCGGTATGTTAATACCATCGTTACCATTAGTAACTGCACCCTCAGTGGATGGTAAGTTGGTTGCAAACTTTTCCTTTTTATTCAATTTGAAAACGTTAGCAGTTCTGGTTGCTTGATTCGTTTACCCCGTTGTACACGTTTTTCTGAACTATGAATGAACTATCTCACCACGCTGGTTTATTTCCGTTCGCGCTTTGTCAATGAATGGGATCGCAACTATGCCTTTCAACACTGCCATTTATGTGTGTTTTAAATTCTCTTTTGACTAGGCAAACATTCATTCCATCCACATTTATTCAATTGTTTTCTTTAGGTGTGGCCGTAAGTGAACGAACAGTTCAGTCCCACTTGAGGCACCTGGGACTTTGGAACCATCGACTGTCATTGTGATCCGATAGAAGGTTGCATAGTTATACGTTTAGAATATCATGGTATGTCATGTCTAATTCAATAATCGCAATGCTAAAAGGATTTTCGGAATTTGAAACCTCAAACTGTTTCTCTCTCACTGGTTGTGAACAGGCAATTATTTAGTGAACGTCAATGTACAGTGAACATTATAATTATTTGAGAAAAGGCAACATGATTGGTAGGTCGATAAGTCAGCATGCATGAATAAACCATTATCGGAAACTCTTTCGTTGAGGAATTCCATCGCGGGAACCCTTCTCCTTCTTTGCTGTACCTCCCTCGGGTTGAGCTGTGCCTTGGGTCTCATTAAGCTGATATTTCTCAGGTTACTTACAATGGAACCCCTTACAAAAGATAAAGAAAATATGACAAAAACGGTTCATTCCTATACATCAACGTTGTGGATAAATTGGTGAACCTCATTTCCAAAGGAATATCAAAACCATTTGAATCCAGATGGATTTTAGCATCATGGAGGAAATTTAACAATGCAGACTTGTCTAGCAAATGTCTGGAGACGAAATAACGGTCGGACCCAAAAAGTTGAATTGTTGGAAAACTGACAATGGAAACCCCCAAAAATGGGTTGCAAAATGAGTTACGTACAATGTATCACTTTGTGAAATAACTTACAATGAAAGCCTTCACGGTATAATCTCAAACGATAGAAAACCCCAAATATTAAAATTTTTCAACGTCATGTATCATTTTGTCAACGCTGGATTCCATTGTAAGTCATCTAGATAGACAATTCCTTTCACTACCCATAGCTACCTGAGTTTAGTTTGATATGGCTTACTTACTGAAACTAAAATGAGTAATTGCTCAACAAACAGCGTTACTCATTTTCATTATTAGAAAAGGATGTGATTTGATATTTGATTTAGATGTAATAAGAAAAAGGAATCATTATTACCAAGTATCATTGCTTGCATCTGTTGTTGTATCTAGAATGATGTGGTGTGATTCATGATCATCATTTTACATTACAACCGTTTCATTGTTGCCACTCAGTCTGTGAGATTGATCTTACATTCCGCAATAAGTCATTGGGCTAAGCGTCTACAATACCATAGTTTTTGCTCCTGTTCTCTTCGAAGCTACGCTACACTACACTTAACGACGTTAAGTTGATTTCAGTGGCAGTGGAGATGCTGACAAGCCTGCACGCACGACAACGACAAGCTAAAAGCAAAAGTGATTGATTGTGCGACTGTGTGCAAGTCAGTTACGCACACTAAAGTTTTGAATGTGCATGAATGGTCGGAATTTAACAAGCATGGCTCCCTCAAAATTATCAAAATCGGTGTCTTTGCTATTTGTGCTAATTTTAGGAACTTCTGCTCAATTTGTTCATAGACTCTCAGTGCCACCATGGGCAAGGTTTGTACATGCCCCAACGTTTTACACAGAGGGTAAGGTCACCAAGAGTTTGGTAATATCTAGCGTCGTATTTGTGAGGACAATTTCGGGGCAAAACTAAATTTTTATCTTTCTTACAGTGGTCACACCCCTTCCAACCACCACAACAACCACAACCACCGAGGCCCCTGCACCCATCAACCTCCACTAAATGTTTTCCGACGTCTTCAACTGGAACAAGGACCTTGTCAACGACACTCGATTTGGAAACTGTCCACCACCAAATGTGTCTGATATCTCGGACCTCTCACCGCAGGGTGGATTCTTCTTTGGACTGAGTCCAAGACATAGGATGGCTTCTATGATGATCAGGCGACTTATCGCAGGGGAAGACAGTCTCCAGAAACGGATTTGCACTGCAGGGATCCTCCGCAACCTTCAAGGGATCAACCCAAACGCCTGGCTTCGTGGCGTCTTTGGAGCTCATTCCTCCGACCCTGAGCTCTTCAACTTGGACGCTCCACCCGCAGTTGAAGTCGTCCCATCCCTCTTCCTCCAAAGACAGGTTCTGGAAGAAGCTCGGAGACAGGGGAGTCTTCCACAAAATCGGAGAGCTTGCACCGTTGTGGACGGTCGTGTGGGTGCGGACAATGGTGTGGAGAACCTCCTTTGGTACTTTCGAGAAGATGTGGGAGTGAACGCATTTCATCTCAGTTGGCATCTGCTGTATCCCATCAATCCTGGTCGGAAGGCGGATCGACAGGGAGAGCTTTTCTACTTTTCTCTCAAGCCCATCTCGCCAGGTAATCAAATGGGCCCTTAAGGCTTCTCCTTAAAATATGATCGACAGCTAATCCACTCTCTGACGTTGGCAAGGATGGTCTCAGTTCTGATAATAATTGATTGAAATGTGGGCCCTTAAGACAAAGGGCGTACTCACAACAACCATGCACTTAATCTTAAATTAAGGGTTGTGCCCACAAGGGCCACGTGTCCCTTGGAAGTTAAGGTCACTTAAGTTGCACAACATTGAAGCTTAAACGCGTCCAAAAATAGGTTTGGTAGGACTTTGTCACCGTAGGAACCCCTTAAGGGACCATAGGAAACAACAGTTGAAAAACACAAGGTTTACTTTTTCGACAGACAATTCTCAAATCTGCATATTTCTTTACAGATACCACGCCGAACGACTCTCCAACGCTCTTCCACCCACGCAACCCCTCTTCCTCACCTACGAAACCCCCTTGGAGGAAGGCTACAACTCCCATCTAGACGACACAAACTCAGGTCAAAGCTGGACCCCTCGATCCTCCAATCGTGTCCCCCAAGACACCCTCTTTGACAACCTCCCAGGCCTCCCTCAATTCATCTCTGTGGCAAATCAAACCACCCTCATCTCCCGAGTCCAGGAAGCCATTCTCTCCGGCATCCTTCCCCTTCCAGGTCGGGGGAACCTCCTCCTGGACTCTCGAACGGGAGTCGATTTCCTTGGCGACCTCATCGAAGCCACTTCTTCATCCGTCAACCCTGAGGTTTTTGGAGCCTTCGGCTTCCACAACGAAGGTCACGTACTGATCGGAATGGTAGAGGATCCTGGGAATGTGACACGAGTTGGACCTGGAGTCATGGCTGAGGTTGCAACAGCGATGAGGGATCCCCTCTTCTACCGCTATCACACGACTGTGGATGCAGTCTTTGACCTCCATAAACAACTCCTCCAACCTTATGCCCCAGAAGGGGGTGAGTTGCAGCTCAAGTGGAAGGGGATGGAGATCCAGTCTGTTGAAGTGGTGGAGGAAGGGACGTCTGCGAATGCAAATCAACTGAGTACTTTCTTCAGTCAGAGGACTTTTGAGGTTTCAAGAGGTCTGGATTTCCAAGGGTCTGGGGTGGATGGAAATGTGGGAGCTTGTGTGACGCAGTTGAACCACAATCCTTTCATCTATAGAATCCTTGTCGTAAGTATCTCTTAAAGTGCAAACTCAAATCTTAGTTTCCATGTTTTCTTAGAATCACAATCGTAAGAGAAGTTCAAACGTGTTGGCAACTGTTCGGATATTCATGGCTCCACGATTCAATGAGAGGGGGGAAAGATACCGGATTGTGGACCAGAGGAAACACTTTTTCATGATGGACCTTTTTCAAGTCACATGTAAGACTTTATTTTTTCCGTATTTTGCAAATCAGCTGTTCTTCTTTTTTGTAAAAGTGCAAGCTGGACTCAACATGATCATGCGTGGAAGTAGTGAGTCTTCTCTCACCCTGTCGAATAATCATTGTGGCTGTGGTTGGCCTCACAACATGTTACGTAAGACCGAATTTGAAAGTTTTTATTTTTACGATCAGCTGATCTTTGGTTCAATAGTTCCAAGGGGTACCGAGGCCGGCATGGCTTTTGACCTCTTTGTCATGCTCACCAATGCCAATCGAGATGTCGTGAGCTCAACCAACATAAATGCGAACTCAGCTGGAGGTGCTTGCACACCTGCTCCAATCTACTGTGGAAGGATGAACGACACCTATCCGGATTCAAGACCCATGAATTATCCATTCGATAGGCTTCCTTACAGCGTGAATGAAGTTCAAGATCTAACCCTCTTGACAGCAGCAAGCACCCGCTACGTGATTGATTTGGAAGAATATATGAGTCTCACGTGCCAAACATGGGCTCGGCTCAGGTGAGGAGTATTAAAACAGCTGATTCCTAAAAAAATATGCATGAACAATAATTTATAGATTGTCGTTCGTCACACTGCTCAAATTCGGAGTCGGCCCTCCAGAACTCAACCACAAACAAATCCACCAGCTGAAGCTGATAGACTCCAGAATCTAATCCGGTCCGCTCCACCACCCTTTTTGTCTCCAGCTACGGCAAGAACAGCTGCATCGTCAGATTCTTCATTTTCCCAACCTCCACCTCAGGCAGCTCCTGGAACGCTGGAATCTCAAAGCTCACAAATCCCTTCAAACTTTCTACAATTCGAGAATCAAAATTCCAACTCGAGCTATACTTTCTTCTTCCGCCACTTTGCTCCACCAAGAGGGCAATCAGTCTTTGCAAATTAATGCCGATAGTCTTTAAAATATGTATCTCCAAATGAAAATCGCTTTTGATGGGTACACATTTGAGCATTGTTGACTTCTGTTGGGTAGCCATTGTGTCATTTCGTTCTACGTAAAGTAAAGTGCAACTCAATTATGGCAATAATATCCTTCATAACGTCTCATGTTGAGTGTGTTATTATGGACAACGCCCGAGATTAAAGTGTAAAATAAAATGATCATGTTGACTTCCATGAACAAACCACGGTTGCTGTTCGAATCCACCTTCAATCAAGTTTATTAGCATACGTCCATCATTAAGCGTATCATTGAACCGTCATCTCTTAAACTCTTTTAATATTGAGTGTATGCGTTTGTGGGGTTTCTTGTGGTCTAGTTCGTGATCCATCATAACGGGAGTCATTGTGTACATACACAACGCTCAATTACCGCCGTGTCTTCGTTTTTTGTCGCTCCATTGAATGCAATGCAACCGACTGTGACTGTGTGAGTTTAATTGGCATTGAAATAGTAACTTGCATTGCAAATGAGCATGAGTGGAATTATAAAGTAGCTATAGCTACTTATTGCGATCGTCATGTCTGTCCGTCCGTCTGTCTGTCCTCTCTCTAACTTTTGAAGGGATGGTCCGATTGACCTGAAATTTTGCATGGGTACTTAGAAGGGTCATAGGAGGTTCTCTATTGATTTTAGTCAAAATCGGTCAGGCCCTTAAGGGTCCCCCCATAAGGTTCCCATGTTAAATATAGGTCGTATACGTTAAAAAACATGAAAAATTTTTATGATCGCATTTGATAGCAAATGACCAAAGACGAAAACTTGACTCAAGGATTTTTCTCAAGTCGGCCCTTAAGGGCCCCATAAGGGTCCTTAAGGCTAAAAAAACCCGAAAACTTTAATTTGATAATACATGTATAAAGCGGGCTTTTTGACTCAAGGAATTTTCTCAATTCGGCCGTTAAGGGCGCCATAAGGGTCCTTAAGGCTAAAAAACCCGAAACATTTTTATGGGGTACTTTGATACTACATGTAAAAAGCGGGCTTTTTGACTCAATGAATCCTCTCAATTCGGTCCTTAAGGGCTCCATAAGGCCCACAAACCGAAAAATGTTTATGGGGTAACTTGATACCAGATGTTAAAAGCGGGCTTTTTGACTCAAGGAATTTTCTCAATTCGGTCCTTAAGGGTTTTAAAGTCTAAACGAAACAAGAGATGAGACGACATGTTTCAAATGATGCTATAGCTACTTTCATACACACATGGATGTTTATTGTTCTATGCTTTGCTGCATTTGGCTTGAGGAATTGATTCGACCGGTTCCATTTTCCATGGAGTCAACGACTACGCCAAACGATTAAATGTTTCTTGTCACACAGTGTTGGCGAATCATATTTTTTCATTGTTTAAATGCGAATGTAGTGTGGGAATGCGATGTGAGAAGTGGCATATGTATTTCCCTCAAAACCGACTGCTTATTGCATGCTGCTATAATATATACTTGAATGAATAATAACGCAGTTACAGATGGGTCTTTGTTAACACTCAACATAAATCATACGCATCGTCCTCTCCTTCTACCTTGTTGACCTCATGATTCGACAAGTAGCCTTGGATATCAAATGTGTTCTCGAGCATTGTCGCCACTTCTTTCCTGGACTCCGACTTTTCTTCTGTCAGGCACAATATTATGTGTTGCACTTTTCCAAGCGTACTTTCACCGCCTCCCTCGCTACCCCCAATTGAATGGTGGCTTGGAAATTTCCCTGAACGGCGAAGCTTGCGAAAAGCATTTGACAATTCTTCGATAGGAGTGGGATAAAATAGTTCATACAGGATCAATCCAAAGGAGTACCAGTCTGAATTTTTTCCATACGGCATTGTTCTATGACCACTGACAGAATGCAGTACTTCAGGTGCCTTGTAAAGATCACTCAACGAACTGCTATGTGTGTGCGCAACGGTGTTCAGGAACCCAGAAGATTTCGAAGGAGCCTTTCGGCATTCGCCAAAGTCTCCTATCTTCATAGGAACTGACGCCCCAGGACCCACCGAAAAGTAAACGTTTTCAGGGGTCAAATTCCGATGCAAAATTTCCCTGGAGTGGAGAAACTTAAGACCTGCTGCAATGTCACTGGTTATCTGAATTATTGTAAGAAATCGCTCCCCCTTTGACTGCCTTCGAAATTTGAAAAGTGACTCTGTCAACTCATTCCGAAGTGTTTTTCCACACAACTCCAGTTCCAGGCAGCAGAATGGGCGGCGCTCGTTCTCAATTTTGGTTAGTTCACGTTTCAAAACGGGGTCGTTGGGTCTCGTGACCAGGTCTCCAGCTTCAAGTTGGAAATCTCTTCCACACAAAACATTCAGCCGTAAAAGCTTCACAACGTTACGATGATGGTTGTCAGGGCGGGACATAATGCTGAACTCACGTGTCATATCTTCTTGAGCATCATCCTCTTGGGGGAACAAGACTTTAATCGCAATAAGTTGTTTTGAGGCGATGGCAGAGAAGACGATACCAAATGAGCCGATTCCAAGAAATTCCACGAAGTTGTACTTACATGATCGGGTAGGAACGTCCCCCTTTAGTTTTTTATCTAATGAAAGTGTTGAATGTGGTTTGTATTCCACAAGTTGGTGTCCTCGTTTGGGTTCACGAAGAGCAACGACCGCGTTTCCAAAGTTTTCTTCCAGTTCCTCTGTCAGTTAATGATCATGTACCTCCATATATAGCTTATAGCTTAATATTTCTATAAATTACCTGCCACCCTCAGATATTCCATTTTCTGTAAGTCCCTACAGAGTGAGGTCACCGTTGCTGACCGTCCCTTTTTAGCTACCCAAAGCTCAAGGATAGACCTCAACACCTCTCTTATTGTTGAACGTCCGACTTGAAATAGATTTTCTATTTCCTTAAAATCTGCCTTGTTACTGTCTATAATAGACCCCAATTGTTTCCAATTGCAAAGAAGAACCTCGTCTTCCAGCATTACTTCCACCACCGCATCCACGCCAACAAACCCTGCCGACCTTGCAGACAACTTCTCTTCGTCCAGTGCAAAACTGAAGTCCTGATCTTCCCGGTTCTGTGTCTCGCTTACCAGTGTGCCAAGGGTATGGGTTTTAGTAAGTGACTCTGCAAGGTTAGCGCACGTATTAGCATTGTATATTGCGGTATTTGATCAAATCGAGGCACCTGAAAGCTTGGGAAAATTGGAGTCCTGTAACATGTCGTATAGAGTTCGAAGGGTCGTAACGCTTCTAAGCCTGCGTTGATTCCGCAGCCAGCAATGAAGGATCCTTACAAGCAACTCATGCCATGTGCCAGTATCGTTATTTAGACTACTTTCTGCTCCGATATAATCGGCTCGGCGTACCCTTAAGGCTCCTGCCAACCTTCGCCAATCCTCGAAATCCTTCTTCTTCATCACGGGAAACCAAAGCAGTTCCACAATTTCCTCGATGCTGATACAATTTCTACCCTCCATTTGCATCCGTTCCACTGCAAAGGTAAATATTTTTGATGAAATGAATAGGATAGTGGAAAGAAGTAGCGACTGACCTATATTGAGAAGTTATAGTACCAAATTTTGTTCTCCAACTCTAAACCAGCCTGGCAAAAATTTACCGTTGCAATGTACAACCACTTCAAACATCGCAGTAATTCAACACATATTGCCAAATGTTACAGATTAGTCCAGACCATTTATCGTTTATCTGTAGTGTTTCCCTCTGGCAACATTTTCCATCCTGAGAGCAGAATTGACTGCGTAATCAAGAGTTGAATAGAGATAAGAGTTATCAAACATAGAATGAAGCATTGAGAGGGCGTGAAGAGTGTAAAGTGTTCAATTTATTAACAATTGTAGTCCCGAATGGATACACCTGAACCACCGGCCCTTTCAGGTCAGGGTTATAAATTAAAGTTTATGTCTTTAGCGGAGGTTGATATAAGTGGACCAGAACGTGTGCTTATTAAATGTATCTGCAACTACTATGTACGTACTTCATAAGCTGGTTAAGTACTTTGTATACCAATGATTTCAATTATGACAATTCAACGCTGTGCAATTCAATGCTGAAAGTCTGTGAAGGTGTCGTAGCTATGTGGCTTTTGTCAAATAGGAAAATCCTACAATTATTATTGTACTCCAGTTATTATACAGGATGTCAGTGGTTGACATCCTGCATAAAACCACAAACAAACGATAAAGCGAATAACCAGAAGTCCAGTAGTCACTCTAATTTCTCCTTCTGAGAAAATAAAAGTTGTTTTTTCTTCACTCCAACCCAACTTCTGCATCCTATTTTATTTGAGACATTCTTATCTCCTTACGGACCTGTATTGAGTAGCTATGCGCGATACATAATTTGTGGGACATAGATTTGTGTGGCATCCAACAGACTTTAATATGATTGTAACTCGTGCTATTCAAAATACGGACGTACAAATGGAATTGAAAAAGTATCAATCGATGAATAATGAGGATGCTGGCAGTGGAGGACTGAGTGTTCACAGTATGGCACTGTCCCAACGATGGCCACTTACGAGGGGCAGTAAAGCCATAATTTTATGTGCTTAATTACGTTGTAATAAATTCGGAAGATAACGCAACAGATACTGACCACTGAAATTGGCCCAGCATCTTATCTAATCTGTTGATAGCCTCAATCGATAACTCGAATTTTCAGTCTCTTCTGCGGTGCGTCGTACTTATGTAAATTGTCTGGCTCATGACAAGTACGATTTACACTTTCGACCGAATCTTTAAAACCATATTAACGGTGCATTAACAAGGGTAAATTTGATGGTGATTCTGGAATTTCCTAACCAAACTTTCTGGAGGGGTGGGCCATTGTGAGGGATGAAGGGTCAGATATAAATTGCTTTCCAATGGGTTCTTTACGGGACGGGACGGAGAAAAATGTTTGTGGGCAAGGTGAATTTCCCTATACAGGCGTAATGGAGAATTTGAGGTTACTGGGTATACCTGACAATGTTAATTTTGGGACTTTGTGAGAATTCCAGTTTTTTTTACTTTTTGATTTTGATGATTTTGACAATGATTTTTCAAATTTTTTCTCCTGTCGTCCCTTAAATAGCCCATTGGAAAGAAATATAAATGTAACCCTTCATCCTTCCCAAGGCCCAACCACTCCAGAAAATTTGGTTAGCAAATTCAAGAATCACCACGAAATGTTGCCTTGTAAGTTGAAGAATGTCGTCGGGTTTAATTGACAACTGCGAAGAAGAAGTGCCATTGGATACAATTATTTCAAAAGCAGACATTCACAAATTATCCCAAATATTATCACGCTGCTCTGCAGCCAGAGATATGCTGTCTGAGTTTTGTGGAGAACTCGGGGTAGATCTTCAAATGTGCCATGATATGTTGCCATCAGGGCAAAATTCATCCTACTCAGTGTACAGTGGTGTCCTCCACGCCTGGATTTCGAGGAAACGCAAGAAGGATACCACACTTCCCGTACTACTTCAGGCACTGGATTCAATCCACTGGGAATACGTACAGGGTGAGTCTTTAGCATACATATGTTGAAGTTCCTTATATTGTGTAATGGGATAACTGCAATACAGGCGACATCCTGGGTTATTTCAATGGAGTCTCGCGAAGTGCTAACGTGGATGGACATATTCACGATGGTGGACCAGTAAAGCTGGAAGGTAAGGAATACGTCGTTTGCGGTTACATGATGCCGATTGCGCATTGTAGACTGCATGTTATGAAGTTGGATGGGTCCACCCGAGCTTGTAATATCCCCCGAAGAAAGTGTGGGTGGGTTACCAATTGACTAGTTACGAGTGGTTGATACATACGTTTTCATTACGATCTGCTTGGTGTGCTGTGCGAATGTTTGTTGCCCTTTAAGTGAAGATAATTTTGCTGCTATTTTCTTACTCTCCAGGTCTTTAAATCAGGCGTGCGTATTGGTTGAGGTTTTCGTGTGTGATAGTCACATGTGTTATATTTCGTGTGGTTGGGGTAACAAATAATGGTTGATTCAACCAAAGCTTGGATTTTATTCCATTTCTCTGGATCAGTGTCCACACCGAAGTTGTAAAAACAAGGTCTTCTTCACATACAGAGTGAACGCGAATTGACTTGCTATCATTTTACTATAACCAAGCAACCGAGGTTTCTTTCGGTTTTTTTCAA
>JAQGCL010000692.1:0-11775 GCA_034699605.1 Isotomiella paraminor
GGTGGGTTAAATTGCACTTGAATTTAGACCCATTAGCGGTGATTAAGCACTTGATCCTTGATCCATTAGTGAGCAACCACACATTATATACCTTGTGCAGGCAAGTTAGCCAAAGCGACCAAAAGCAGCCAATTACCCTCATTTTCTCTAATGCATGTAGTTCATCGAAATAAACTGTAATAATGCAAAGCTCCCATTATCAACCGAGACCACACTCACTCACGTTGTGAGTTGGCTGTACACTGTTATACAAAAAAGTAGTGCTCCCTATATTTTATGCAATTATCTCACCTTGCAACTTAGTTTCTAAAGCAACCTTTTTGTTCGGTATGAGCTTTCCCTCGTTGCTACTCCATAGAATTCGACAACTTTAGCCAGTTTCATTTGAGTTTGCTACAAAATTTGTTTAAAGTTAAATCACAGGTCAAAAAAGAAAGTCCGTCAAATTGAAAGGCAATTCATAGAGTCCCAGCTTTTGTGCATCTCTTTCGAACAACCACAATGTCTTATGCGTATAAGAATGATGCTTTCTCCTATTTTAACATCGGATATGTTATGTCCTTCCTTCCGGTAGACTGACTTTCGCTTAGACAAGAAGTGAAAGCGGCAGTTTGCTCAGTCAGTAGAATAAAGACGGCATAAAATGAAGAGATAGTGCACTTGGCAGGAAGGCCGTAGGGCTGGAGGGGGAACATTTGGGTGGGTGGATTATCTATGGTCAATTGGACGGACGGATGGATGGAGAAGAGAGCACGGGACCGGAGCTAATGGCCATCTCATCCATTTCCACAAATTACTCCGGAGACCGACAAACCGTAAACAACCAACAATGCGGAGAAATAGACAACCAACCTACTTCTTCCTGAAGAGCGTTTCTAGTTTCTATGTATCCCCTGATCAAATTCATACATATATAACTCCATAGCTTTAATCCCAGCAAGATACTGTCATACAGGGTGTAATTATTACTGGACCGAGAAGTTATCTACCAGTCTAGGTGGTCATAAAATGCCTGTACACTATTTAATAATAAAATGCTAAATGAAGTCCAGTGTCACACAATTATTTTGCAGCAAAGATGACAACTTTTGCAGTGACTATTCTGTGATTCCACTGCGGGCGTATGGATGCAAGAGGACACATAAAAATATGGCAGATCGGTATCATTATCTGCGTGGTAAATAAAGGGACGGGGACAAGAACCCATTAAATAAAAGTGAAGATGAAATAGTAGATAGAATAGAAGGAGCGCAGTATTCGGTTTCAGATTTGGTTTCTGTTGTTTTGTCTATCTCCTAATGGAACAGACCTCTTTCTCTCTCGCTTTCTCTCCAATCTCCAACGGATCCCTATTTATCCCTATTCTACACAACCTCATCTCATCTCATGCATCCAACCATAGCATTTGGTTTGCTTGAATGGAAGATGAAAATGAATGAATTTGGCATGAATCCAATCCACCATCGGAAGGAAGATGAACTTGTGCTATGGGTAGTTGTGTTTTGTATTATTATGAGTATGCGTCCCTTATTACTCCAATTCCGATTCACATCCCAACCAAGTACACTCTGCACGTGCCTGTCAGTCCCACACCATGCAATTATCTTCGTGTCAAACACAGTTATGCGGTACTACCACCAAACTAAGCTAAACAAAGGACAGAAGAGCTATTCAAAACAGCTCCCACGGTGGTATGGTGTGGAATGGAAATCGAGAGCAATTTGACAGTGAAAGTACTTCAAAATATGAAAATACAGCAAAGTGAAATGCTAGCCACAATAGCTTCTACATTTGAGAATCTCATACAAGTTGCAAATTCATATATTTTACGGCTTTGATTGTAATGTTGATGCAATGTTTCTAAAATGTTTTTGTATTTTTGTGTATTTCAGGAAGTAAAAGAGGGAGTAGAGCAGGTAGTTACGAGGTGCCACCGCCAACAAACCATTCCCGTCATTCTTCCTGGGTCCCCTCGTCTCCTTATCCTTATGCAAGTAAGTTAAGGTTTAAACCACCACCATTCATTCAAACTTCGTGCAATCCATTTAAAGACTGAATTCCAAGAAAGAAATGTAACTTTGTAATAATGAAAAATATCTCAGAGGCAAGGAAAAAAAACATCTTGCATTATCATGTGCCCGCGTATCATCATTAAAGAAAAGAGCAGTCAGATAAAGGGAAGTCTTTTGGTGAACAAAGTTGGAAAAGAGGGTGGGCAGGGAGTAAGATGCGCATCTGCCATTTCCATTATGCCGTGTGGTTGAATGGGAAGTGAGAGAGAGAGAGGTCTTGGTATGTGGCTAACATCCGATCCGAATGCGAAGCACTGAGCTCCGTCAGAAGTTGTAAATAGAAGATAAATCTGAGCCCGTCAAATTGTGCACATGCCATCAGTCACTCTCAGAAAGGAAAAGGAATTGGAATTGACGTGGCCATGGCATTGGCCCATTCCCATTCCCCCCTCCGATACCCGTCCAATCCTTCCCACTCCTCACAGAATCCTCCTCCACAGTTCCCGGAAATGCCTTCCATTCCTCCGAGTCGTCTCATCATCATCCGTCCAAAAACCCTTCCACTGCATGTATAGGAAACCTATCTTGCACTAATTTTGCAGTATTACATAACATCGCTTTTGAATTTGTCACATTGCATAATAATAATAATCTAAGCAGGATTCTCGTTAAATACTTAGCAGGTTTTATTGTAGAGATAGCATGAGGAGAAGGACAAAAACCATGTAGGTGAAGATTTAGATGGGAGTCATTAGCACTCATTGAAGGAGTTAATTGTGACTGCATGATGTGCATTATATAATTAAAAGGAATAAAATAAACGCGTGTCTTTCCCTTTCTCTCGCTCCATGCGTCTTTTTATCTCCTTCACTCTTTTTAGTGTCTCCCCTGGAATCCTCTGCCTGCCATTCATTTACTCATTCATTTATTTCATCCTTTACATTTTTTATTTCACCCACTCTCTTTATAACGATGATGATACCACTCTCAATGAGCTTTTAAAAAGTGTAATAAAACAAAATGAGGAGCAGAGCATCTCTTAACTCTCTTTTGAATTGTTTTGTTTTGTTACTGCATAATGGAATGGGGTGACACTTAATTTTGTTTCTCATTATTGCAGTCAAGGCAATTCTAAATTGTGTTGTTAGCTTTTAGAAAGAAAGTTTAATCCTCCAAGAAAGCAAGCATATCTTAACTGCAAATATTGTGAGTACCAAATGATGTATCATTCTACGGCAAAAAAAGTTTTGTATAGGAACTACTTTCGTCGCTTTTAAAACATGTAAATTCGTCTCTGCCAAGTAGGAAAATGAGAAGAGGATGTAAAAGTAAAAGTAGACAACTGTGGTTCCCAAAGTAAAGTAGAAAAATATTCTTGTGGTATGTCTTCTTTAAAAGACGATGGTTCTCGGATTCATCATCATGATAAGCAATATATTACAGCAATGCAGCTGCTCGCTCTGTCATTTTCCTTCCACTGTCTCTCTTGTTATGTCTGACTGCTTGTCTTTAAGATTTTTTAACTTTTAAAACACAACTTTAAAAGCCAAATGAATGCCGTATCGCAGGAAACACATCATTTTGATGATGCACCCAGGCAGGACGGCACATGAATCCTGTGTGATACAGATACCAGATACCTTTCCTTCCAAGCGGATTAAAGAGAAAGCCAAGAAAGAATTATGTCATGTTGGAAAGATTTTTAAGTGCGGGGATGCAGAGAGTCAGGTGCTGTGATAATAGCTTTCCTTTTACTAGATTTTGCAGAAAGTGCTTTGTTCAAAAGCCAAAAGCGACTCATGGTTTGGTAGTTTTTTAGTTGTGCAGGCGTGAAGGAGGTGTGCAATAAAGTGAGATAATGTATGCATTCGACTTTTGTGATGCAGCGTTGATGGGAAATCTGATGGAGAGGAGGTTGAGTTGATGTTGATGTCGATGTTGATGTGGTGGAATGGTGGTGCAAGGGTTTATTTATAAATGCCAAGGGAGTATTTTTATCCTGCACCGACGACTCAAATGTGTGATTAACCAACCCACTTCACTCACTCTTTTTTCCCTTCCTTCCTCTCCTCTTTTACTCTTCTTCGCCTGTCTTTTTTGACTTTTATAAAAAACGACTTTCAGGTCTTAGGCATGGATCTTGGTAGACGGTAGACGATGATGGTTGGTGGTGGCTGGTCTAATGACACTTTGATAACAGGGGAGAGGTCACTCGGCCATCAATTCCTCGTTACTGGCCACCCCACTCGCTTTCCCATCGACATAAAAAGCCAAGAGTGCCATATCGGGTATCATATACCACTCACACTACACGAGACCATAAATACAATGAAATTCGATGTAATGGGGCAATAATGGCAATGATCACCTCGTTGCCTGGCCAGTTTATTGCAAGTTTCCATCAGCACAACATAATTGTATAGAAATAAGGTAGCCATATAGCCAGGCCATTTGACTTGAGCCAGGGTTGCGTGAAAGTTTGAGGGAATGTGTTCTAAAAATCTGGTTTTTTTTACAGGTGATGCAAGTAACGCTAGTATCGGGAGCGGCGAAGGGACTGGAGAGGATGATGACGACAATGGAAAGAAAAATCAAAAGAAACGCGGAATATTTCCTAAAGTTGCCACCAACATTTTGAGAGCGTGGCTTTTCCAGCATCTCACAGTAAGTCTTGTTTTGGTATCCATTTGTAGATTGTTAAGGTGCTTCCTTAGAGGTCATCTACTTGAAGTGATAGGCATGATTTTGTTGGACGAAAGTATATGCGCAAAGTCCGTTTGGTAAATCAGGATATGCTGATCTCTTCCTCTTGAATTGGTGAAAGCTGGCTTGTATTGTTATTGGTCCTGCTTGCAAACTATATGCGTTATTGTCATAACGATTGGATATTGTTGTCTCGAGGTGGTCTTCCCTTGCTTTCTCCATCTCTTTGACGTTACTCACTCCATTCTTCCACACCATTAGCTGCGTCGTATTTGAAATTTGGTTTAACTGAACAGCATACCACCGCAATGCGTTCGTCGGGGTGGCTTTTACTTTCTTTTTGCTGTACAGAGTTTGATGTGGATTACGACACTAATTCCTAGACCCATTTGTCCACTGCACTTTTATCGCTGTTTAAAGCCCCAGGGGCACTTAATGGCCACATCAAATCCATCCATTCGCCCACCCGTTCGTCCCCTCTATGCTTTTCTCTGTATGTCGATATGTGATGTGATGTGAGGTAGAGTAAAAAAGCCATCCACATCCGACATCCGACTTAATGCTTCGATAACATGTGGTCATACAAGTCGTCTACTTAAAGGAAAAGTCCAACCAAATTGCTCCCTCTCCAATCTTCAATCTCATTTCGAGGCATTAGACAACGCCAATAAATAAATGGGAGCCAGGCTCCAAGAAAAATGTAACATGGGAAATTGAGACTGAAGAAGCAACTCAAACTCATTGTACTGCTTCGGGTGAAAGTCGAAGCAGTAGCATTTCCTCTCTTCCTTCTGAACCTCATTCATTCAACCAAAAAGCATTGATCTGCTGATTCCTCCGCTACTTTTATTGCTATGCCAAACTTAGACTTGTAAGTACAGAACATCCAAAGTCCTGTATGGGTGTACGGGAAGCAATTTACTGGTACACATTATGTGAGGATGAATTGGCCGCATTATCTTTGATATTGTTTATGGATGTAATATTTGGCTTGAGTCAGTTTACTCTAAAAAGATTTGGCAGCATTCTGGGGTACTTCTGCTATAGTTTTCTATTATTTTATAGTTAAGGGGAAGTCTTTTCCGTTGCAAATTATTTACTCTAGCTTAAGATGGGCTGTGTAGCAAAGATAACCAAGCTATAGATGTACCAAGTTATTGATTTCCTCTTCCTCCTTTCCTTAAATAATTCATGAAGAGTTATTTCACAAAGTAAAACATGTTTTTGACTTGAATTTTTTTTTCACTTTTGTCAAGTGCTGTCTCCTGCATTTCATCCCACTTTACGTTTCCTTTTTTCTTGAAGTGTGATGTGAAAGATGAGTAGAGTGGGTATTAAGGTGTCGGGGGGAATTTCCATTTAGGAAATGATGTACTTTCACTCTCTTCATTCTCCTCTCTCCATCCCTAATGCTGGTATGGTACATAAGGACATTATAGTGTTAGTCTTGTCGGTGGTGGTGTGGCATATTCCAGCGAGAGTTTTAGATGGCATGTCGTTGAATTATTGAGTAGATTGTTTGTTTGCTGTGACTAGTGGTGGATTGTGTAAGGAAGGAGAATGGGGCATGTCGAAAGGGAAGAAGGAAAAGAAAGTAGTGTCAGGAAGGATCCAATTCCTCTCACTTCTTTTTCTACTCACCCCAATCTCCAAAAAAAGAAGTCAATTACCACAATGCACTTTACTTTCATTCCACCTTTCCAATACCTGCTAAACTTTCACTCTCTCCAACCAAGTGTCTTAGACACACATGAAAAGAGAACATCGCCTCCACTTACTTTTTTTGGGTAAACCTGAATCAGCCCTTGGTGGCACGAACCTGTCACAACTTTAGCTTGGGGCATCAATCGTCCGTGAAAATAAATACAATTAACTTCCTTCTTCTTCTCTTTTCTCTTTTCCGCTTTTTCATCTCACGGATAAAAAACTCAAGTGAATTGCCACTTTGATGCAATAAAATGAAATGTGGGGAACACAATACTCCTCGACTCCTGCTGGTGGTGCTTCTTCCCAGACCCCGAGTGAAAATCGAATTTTGTATTTGGGGCTTGTTTGATGTGGTTGGAGGAAGAAGAGGGTGAAGGAAATTCTCGATGATCAATGTAATAGATGAAAATGATTAGCTAATGGAATAAAATTTGGGGAAAAGCATTGCATGAGCGGAGGGCAAAACTAAATGCAATGATGCCTCTCTTATATATTTCGCAATAGTATCGTTAAAAACACGTTCTTCTACCCAACATATAATTTCAATATTGTCTGCATCTAATGACTCACTTGGTTCTTTTTTTTACCAATGTTGAAAATAAGGAGGGAGGAAGTAACCACAACTCCGACCATATAATAAATAATTAAAGAAAAATGCAGAAAGAGGTTTCTTAGGTTTCAGTTTTCTCCCTATTGCATTTTTACGCCCTGGCTGACAGTGACAGTACATTACAGACTGTGTTCGCCAGAGAGAAACGCGTCATTACATTGTCACGAAATTGTCATCATAGCCCAGCTCCGCTCTCAAATTACTTGAATTCCTCCCAAATTAACGCTCTTGTGTTTACGGTCTTCTTCTCTCATACCCTGTCGCAGTCATTGACTCGAGTTGTTTCTTCTTCACTTTCACAGTTGTGTACGTAATTTAAGAACATTAGCAATTTTGAATTCCTTAGAACCCATCTCGTGTTTTTCCTGTAGTTCATCATGTTTGCCAGATATAAGTTGGACCGTACTTTCGTTCCGTCGTAGTCAAACCCACAATTTAAATTTATTTACTTTGTAATTTATCCTTTTCCATCTTCCATCTATTCAGTTTACAGAGATCGCTCTGCCATTATGGGGCATGATAAAAAAAACATCAATCGTATCGATCTACTGCTGTTCCTTTATTATCATTATTATTGTGAGCATCAGGTTTTGTGTTAAAAAATGGTGATGGTGCATTTTTGGCCTAGATTTGTGTAGAGAGTGATGCATTGTTGGCTGTCTTTGTGTAATAATGGGATAGGATGTGATAATGCGATATGAGATGGAGGGTGTCGGTCCCTCATTGTTGTCCACTCCATCAAGACATTATTAATAAACATGTGCTGGGAATGTTGTCTTTTGATGGGGTAATGACAACCAGACCAGAATACAGAGAGAGAGATGTGCTTGTCATCTCCATCCAAAACGCGAAGCCTATCATTATTGCAAGGAGCAGAGGGACCGACATCGTACCAGACCACGCGTCCTGGACGAAGAAAGAAAGAAGTAAATGTTGCTTTGAAAAGGAAAGCAGAAGCTCTGAATTCAATTTAAGAGTAATAGCATGGCACAAGAGCAATGGCTCAACTAACTATTACTCAACCAACCAAACCAACAAACTGCAGACTCATCATCGTCATCGTCATCATGATCATTCGAACAACACGGCATCACCCGTCAGGTTCCATTGTCGATACATCCCATCATCGCGTCTTTCACTTCAAAAATGCTAGAGCAAATAGATACTCTTTTTACGGCTACTGCACCACGGAGACTCTTGAAGCATTAAGAGAGTAGTGCAATTTCGTATAATGAGCCTTTCTCCAAAGAAATGCGTTAACTTATTGAATTTTAAAACTTGACGGGAGGATGGTTGGTTGGTGAGGGTGAAATTGATCTTTCGTTCCTGACGACTATAGATGACAGACTTTGTGTGTAAGAAGAACTCTTAAAATAGGGCTTGGGAGGGAAGAAAGGATTGGGTTTTGGTGGTGCAATGTCACGAGAGGGGAAGGAAGTGAGAAAGGAAGGAGATCATTTATCCCTGCCTGTCTGGAATGAATTTACATTATGCAGTTTGGTATTGTCAGCATTATGCCCATGACAAAGGATCACTTCCACCAGCGAAACTTTGTCTCCCATGTAGCTTGCATCATATTCACGTATTATTCAACTCATCCTCTTTCTCTGCTCCCACCAGAACCAGGGAGATAAGTTGAAATTGACATCAGCGTAAATGGAGTCTCTTCGTAACGTGATCATTGTAGCTTTTGGTGGGGGTGTGTCAGCAAACTGTCACAAGACACATTGACATTGAAGGGAGACGATGAAGGGGCGGATTGACACATTTCGACGTAAAAGGGAGAAATGTCTGACCAACGTCTAGCAGTTACTGGTCGAGGTTCAATCCACTCCTCCTCATTATCCCCCAGACTAATGATCATGATCATGCGATTTCTTGCTTCTCTCTTTTCCCTTTTGTACTAATTCAACTTTTTAATTCGCCTGTCATTATTATTTTTTCAGCACCCGTACCCTTCCGAGGACCAGAAGAAACAACTGGCCCAGGACACAGGCCTCACAATCCTTCAAGTCAACAATTGGTGAGTCGTCGTCGATAATGTCACACATTCATGTAGATATACGACCATGAACAATGTATTGCATTTCGGAGCTTAATATTTCCCACTATCCCCGACAGAGCTTTCTCCGCATATTTTGCTAAATTTCAATAAGGACAAGTGTACACAACTCCTCTCTTGTACTACATGGCTTCGATGAGCTAAGGCTCTGGTTCAGCTTTGAAATCCTCCTCATTATTATTACAAGTTTTCCCCGTTCAATCCCATACGTTCAGTTTCAATCTTATCGGATTGAATTGAGCCTAAGCCAGCTGAGCCATATTGGAGTCTGAGAGGATTGTGATTGCAACTGCTTAGATTTCCCTTCATTGGTGATTGTGTTGTTTGTATTATTTCTATGTGTTTCTCTTTCAATCCGATCGCAACTAATGAGAGAGATTGAAGAAAGCGGAGAAAGTAAGGGGTAATGTAAAGTAGTGAAAGAAAGGGCGAATGGAGACATCTGCTCCCCACGTATAGACATCGTAGGCAGAGACGAGGAATAGGGACTAGGGTTTGTATGACTACAGCAGTTTCAATTAAAGTCTCAGGTGGTGTGGTCTTGTCTCCTCCCACCCCATGGGACTCATTCCATTGCTTCATCTTCATCTAAACCGATGGAATTTATTTATTACTTTGTTCTACTCACATTATGTGTCGTTTAGACCGTTGAATGAATCCTCCATGCCGCAGTTTAGTTTAGTATGTGTTGGATGGATGATAGGGAAGCACATAAGCCAAGCTAGACGCGTAGGGTGCGAGAGTTGACTTGACCGGTGATTTCTCCGGAGAGGCCATTAACGTAATTGGAGGGAGAAAGTAATTACGCCACTCTGTGCGGTGTTGTTATAAACAAGCCACAATAACAGACTCCACGGACAGGCGAGGAGATGAGAAAAGTATGGTGAAGCAAGGGAATCTGCAATGTGGCTTTGCCTTAAACTGCGGAGAAAGCTGAACTCATTCCACACAAACAAAATGAGACAAGGGAAGGATCTTGTGTAGTTTTAAACAAGGAATGCAATAATGCACTGCCATTTGTCACAGACATTTATTTCAGTTCCTCCTTGGCATTACAGGTAGCAAGTGGCTGGGATCAGTCTAAAGTACCTAAAGACACCGTTTAGAAATTAACTAACGTAATTAAAAAAGAAAAACTAAACTAGACTGCTTTCACCTCGCGCCATGTTGTTGCTCTTGCAATCGTATCGTGTAATGTTTAGATTTTTGAAAACAAAACAGAGTGACTAACACGGCATTTTTGTTCAATTGACCAATGTTTTTTGTCTGCTTCTATTTGTTCCTACCATTATTGATCGATGAAAAAGACAGTTCAGTTCAATTCTTGAAAAGCATTCGGAAGGCTTAAAAAAAGGATGTCCTTATTTTTGTCAGCACTTGAACTATAATTCATTCATGTGTTCCTACATGTGTCCTGTCATTACCTGTCACCCCCTGATTGACAAGACTATCAATTTGACCTTCCTAAAAGCAGTAGTTGGTTGCGCAAATAATCAATAAACTTGAAGTTATTTCTTTTTCGCTCTGTTGTCAAGCTTTGCGAGTCCGAATGATATTTTTGCGTGGGAGAATCACAAAAACAGAAAAGTAATTTGTAATGTGACATCATCTCATCAAGATTCTTTAGTTTACAGAGAAAAATATGGCTCCATCCTCTCGCATAATGTCCCTCCTCTCTCCGAGTTTGAGATTGGATTGAGTTGTCTCTGCAAGCCAGCGCCCCGCAGTCCAGAGAGTTGAATGTGGTCACCTATGGAGTCCTTTTGTGCCAAATTAGTCGAAGTTAGGAGGGAGTCGGCTCCATTTCACATTTTTAACGATTGGCGTGTCCAATCCATATCATTTCTTGAATTGCGGCATCTTTTTGTGCATTAATGAAGCACAATTCCATTTTTACTGTCTTCATTGTTGGTTAGTGGAACAGCAGGCGGGAGGTGGAATTTAGTTAGGGATGTCTGTTGGGGGTGCATTGGATTTGCTCTATGATTTTTCTTGGGAAATTAAATTTATACTCATCGACTCTGTGACTGATGTTTATGGCGCTTTGAAACTACCCCTCCTTTCGTTCGCTTCCTATCCCTTCACGTCCTTTGTTGGTATGGCACTTGCTGCAAATGAAATTTTGCACTCTCTCAACATTCTCATAATTTCAATTCAGTTCTTCCATTGTACTGAGCTCTGCTGTGTTTCTAATTTCCATTGTAATCTACCACAGCGAGCCAACTTTCGTTACACCAATGTTTAGAATGGCATTGTAGGATTTTGGCGGTGGGAATGATGCGATGGGGGCATCGACAATGCTCCTCTGTTGTAATGTAAATTTGACTAAGTTTGAAATTGAACCGGAGCCACGGAGCAGAACCAGGACAAAAGAGTCAAATTCAAATCAGAGCAATATCCGCCCGTTATTCCGAACCATCTATCACATTTGTCGTAGCACAATGCAAGACTTGTATCTTTACAGTTGGTGTGGAAATATAGCCATGTAGGAACCAAAGTTAAATTGTGTTCACCCTGTTTCCTTTTGAACCGACTTTAAACTTAGAGAAAGTCAAACTTTCACAATTCTCCCTTTCTCTCCTTACAAAGAGCGTTGTTTAATGTAAGCGATGTAATGTGCCGTGATTTTGATGTGACGCAAGACGCAAGGGGGCCCCGGAAAGATAAGGATCAGAAAAGGA
>JAQGCL010000693.1:0-11775 GCA_034699605.1 Isotomiella paraminor
TATGAGACCCTGAGAAGAGATGCTTTTGAGGATATGCAGCCATGTGGTGATGATGATGACCAGAAAAATGGTAAAAAGAGCCAAATATTTCCTGGATCTAAAATGATGAGTTCCTTTTTTTTATAAGAATGCTACGATGGTTCGGGAGAATGGAGGGACGTCGTTGAGTGGGAGTGTCAAGAAGGCCTCTTCCAACCGAATGGAACATTGCAATCCTGCGGTACAGACAATCATAAAAGTATTTTGCCATGCAGTCCTCCAGGCTTTATCTTTAGATAGTGACTCGGTTCCAAGCGTTTGGGTGAAGGGCCTCTGCTCCCTGATCGTGGAGCCTGGGTCACCCTCGAAGATGTACGAGGACTTGAAGGCAGTGACCGGATGCATGTCAAGGGTCGACGTGGAGAAGTACAAAGTCCCCACGAATTTGACCACGCCAGGCTGTGTAGTGGCGGAAAATACCGTGGGGCAGCCCCTCCTCTACTGTTCCTACAAACCTAGGTCATCAGGGACCTTGAAGGTGTCCAAAGAGGATTTGGCGGCTTTTAAGGCTGCCATGTACAAAGGTAGGTGACAAAAATATAGGAGCTTGGATGTGGTCCTTCATTCATTTTATTATTACAGCCAAAGGGATACGCTCGGGCAGAGACAATGGGAAAGACGCCTGCACTCCTGGAGATTCAAGCCTTGGCGTCCTCACCTCCTCCTCCTCATCCCTCCTTGTGGTGGCATTGTTGTTCGCGTTGGTCTCATCCATGAGCCCTTCATCATCTCATGTTCTTCTTCTGGCGACACTTCTTGGTGTTTGGATCCCTCTTCCTGTGGTGTCTGGAAATGAGCCTCCCTTGGGTACAAAAGAAAAGTCAATTATTATGTCCCATATTTCCTCTTTCATGCCTTTTTGTAGTGACCTGTTCCTTGGCGTTTGGAACTTGGTCCAACCTTCATGAGTGGGCTTGTCAAGGGGGACCCATGACCGCTCCTGGGGGTGGGAAGGAAGTCAGCGAGCACTGCAGTAAGTTAAGTGACCATCACTGTTTTTATGTCTAATTTTGACACTTTATATAGAGCATGGCTACTGCGTCTTTGAAGTTTACGCTGGGGACAAGATGTCTCGGGTGACCCATCGGTGCGGGGAGATTGCGTCAGACGCCAAGGCCAAGACTGCCATCCCAATCTGTGAACACGCTGAAGACACTCTGACCTGCTCCTACCTCCCTCAGACGCATCCTTCGAAGCCGACTGTGGTTGTTCCCGAGGCTGACCTCAAGACGTTTTACGAGGCGGCGGGTGGTGGAAAGTACGAGGACCGCTGCGTCATCAATCGTCAGAAAAGTCCAAGCCTTTGCTACAAAGCGAAAGGGACTGGGTGGAAGAATTTGCACTGGTGGGAGTGTCGAGGGGGCCTCCTCCAGCCAAGTCACAAGTACAGACCTAAAGTCGTCGAATCCTTTGAGCCTACCGACACCGGCCTTTGCTACTTTGAGATTTCGAAGACGACTTCAAATCCAGTCAGTTACACGTCGGCAGTTGACGAAGAGGATGAGGAGTTGTGGGTGGAGCTTGGTGCCGTGACAAAGGAGGAATACAGGAATCTGTCTTCTTCCACCACACCCACCTGCAAATTGGACTCAGAGAACGTCGTCCTTCGCTGTTCGTACAGGCCAGAGTGGAATCCAATGCGGTTGGGAGCTGTGTCCAGGAAGGATTTGGAGGCATTCAAGAAGGCCCTGTACAAAGACAAACGACCAGTCAAGTATGAATGCAGCAAGGACTACAAAGGGCGTGGCGTCCTCACCTCCTGTCCATCATCTACCCTTGTGACCACGTTGACGCTGGCAGTCCTCCTCCTCCTCGCCTTTGCTTAGCCTTATGATAACACATTGCGACTATACGAGAGATTGTCTCATGTTTAAATTTCCTTGAATGAATGAATAAAAGTTGATATTGGAAGGCCATGGAAGGATGGTGTCTCAGCGTGCCCCAGATTGACCCGCCAAGATTCAAAGAAATGCTCGTAGGTGGCCTACCGGGCCCCCGAAAAAACCAACGCTGTCAAGCAACGGTGGCACAAATGTACTCGTAGGTGGGTAAATGCGGGAAATGAGGATCTGGCGGGAAATTATTGAACCCGCAGGTAAGGTAGTCAAGTGACTAAAGGATCGCATGGTAACCCCCAAGAATGGAAATATGCCTTAGGTCATTTATTTTTGGTCAAAAAGAAGAATGGAATGAACAACGACAGAAATTCAAAATTTTTGTAAATTTTGACGACTTTCAGAGAAAAGAAGATGACGAGGTCCTCATCTTCCACCCTCGTCGTCGTTCCTCTCCTTCTTCTTCTGGGAACATTATCCCTTTGGACCCCAGTCGTTTTGGGGGGAAGTAAGTAAAGTATCGACTTTCTGATGACTGCATGCATAATATGTGAGTGTCTTCTTTAGCCGATAAGTGCTACGATGTACGCTTTGAGTTTAAAGTTGGAAAAATTAAAGACTGGATCTGCTTAGGGGGACCCGTGATAACCCTCGAGGTGTTTGAGCATGAACTAAAAGACTGTGGTAATCTTTATCTAAGAACCTTTTGAGGACCCATAACTTCTTACTTTTTCACACAGACACAGATTTGTGTTCCTTTCGGATTGGACCAAATCGGACTGACCTTGAGTATCCTCATGCTGGGCACCATAAGTGTTGGAATGACACGATGCCAGGGCCGAAAGCAAGTTCCACAACCCCAGAGTGCGCCATAACAGAGGACGCTGAGGGTGGACTGGATTGCTCGTACAAACCATGGACCAACCCACAGGAGGCAAAGCTCACACTCGAGACCCTCAAGATGTTTTATAAAAAGTGGTCAAACGGTAAAGACTATGATGATGATGTCTGCCCAAAGCCTAAAGGTATATCATCTTCGATTCTGTGTCTTCAAACGTGGATTTTTCTGATATAGTCTCGTGCGGAATGCATCATATATGTGATTGTCTTCCTTAGGCCATTGCTATGAAGTAAGCTTCTTTAAGCGGCAACATGGAGAAATTAAAGACTGGATCTGCGCCGGGGGACTCATGCTACCCTCCGTAGTAAAGGGGGGTCAAATATCAGGCTGTGGTAATCTTTATCTAAAACAACCTATCTTTTGAGGACGCATAACTTTTGAATGTCTTACTTTTTCATACAGACACAGATTTGTGTTCCTTTCGGATTAAAAAACAAAAAGACGACGACTATGTTATGCGAAATGGGTGTTGGAAAGATGAGATGACAGTCCCGAAAGCAAGCTCCACAACCCCAGAGTGCGCCGTAACGAAGGACGATGGACTGGATTGCTCTTTTAAACAACTGGCCAGCCCAAAGGAGGACTTGGGAAACCTCCCACTCGAGACCCTCAAGATGTTTTATAACAAGTGGTCAGGGGGTAAAGACTATGATGAGGAGGGTGTTTGTCCAGGTGAGAGAGTATATCTTTGATTCTGTGTATTCTAAAATGGATTTTTCTGATTTAGTCTCGTGCATCCAAGCCACAGGATACTGGCGGAACGTGGGTCGGTGGGAGTGTCGAGGACGTCTTCTCAAATCCAACAGGATATCCGGTAGTTCAGTGCAGAAGCCTAAGCTTTGTGGTAAGTAAGCCACTAAAGGAACGTTTGAATGTTGCATATTTTTGTATGTTTTTTGTAGTTGATGCCGATCACACACTCGGCCTCTGCTTCTTCAAGATCCAGGCCCGTTCTGAGGGGCCAAAGGACGAGGAACTGATCTACACGCACGGGTGCTTGAGTCGCCTTGATTTGAAGGATCACAAAATTCCAAAAGACCCAAAGTCCTCTTCCACCCCATCTTGCGTCCTGGGTCAAGATTCCAAGGGCCCGGCACTTTTCTGTTCGATCAAACCAGGGAATGATTTGGAGGGAGCTGCTGCTGTGTCCAAGGAGGATTTGAGGACCTTTAAAACCGCGATGTACAAAGGTACGCAAGGGACCTGTACGATGATGATTTTTATGAGTGTCGAAATTTTATTTATTTTGCCATAATAGCCAAGGATTGGAGCAAAGACAAGGGGGAGGATGTCAATGAGTGCCCTCGCTCCGGTGGTGAGTCACTTTCGTAAATGACGAATTATGGTGACTTAATTCCTGGATTTTTTGTCAAGGCGTTGGCGTTCATCCCACGACAAGAGTCATCGTGATGCTCGTCCTTGGATGGATGGCGGCTGGAGTCTGCTGCCCTTTTGACTTTTGAACCGATTGTCCCTTCATTCATGCATGTGTCTAAATGTCTAAATTCCCCATGATTAAAAGAAATTCAAATTCTGACAATGAAAGACACGACTTTTTGTTTTGTTTTATTTTCCCGCTCGTTTCATGGCATTCTGACACATTCTGTATCAGCGTGCCCCGGCATATTTCTTATGTAAAAAAACTGCTCGCTTTATTGTCATTGCATTTAATTTGGTACACTCTACTTCACACATGTCTCGTCCCCCTTTTTGTCGTCACTCCACACCTTTGCTGCAAAATGAAGAATCCATCAGTCAGGGGATATCAAACCAAGGATGTCATGTTTTTGTACCTTTGAACACGGCGTCCCTGAATTTCTTGATGGCCCCTTTGGATACAGTCGCCGTCTCGAATGTCTTCTTGGGATCGTCTCCCGGTTTGTAGGAACATCGGAGGCTGGGGATGGGTCGTCCATCGGTGTCCTTTTGAAGGCGGCAGGCCGGGGTGGAAGAAGTGGCTGACGGGGTTAAGGCCGTGTGCCTCTTTTCCAAGCACCAGAAATGAACGTTCATTTCCTCATTCGTGTCCTCAGCGGATCTAGGTGTTATGTCGAAGGAGCAGAGGCCCTTCTCGTACCTCCAGTCGTCGTCTGAAAGACACAATGCTTAGGCTCACATCACAACACAATACCTTTAGAAGCTTACCACACGTCACGAGGTACATAACTGCACGATCGTTCACAGTTGATCCCGGAGGGGGTTTGAGAGGGCCCCCTTGACACTCCCACTCCTGCAAGCTCTTCCACACACCGGCCCCTCCGTAGCAGGAAACTAAGAAAGGATTCAATGACCGTAGGGATAACCTTTTGGCACTTTCTTTCTTTCTTACCGGGCTTCGGACAGGGTGGGTCATCGGGATCGAAATCCTTTCCCTGGACCTTTCTATAAAACTCTTTGGCAGTCTCCAGTGGAAAGTTCCCGAGGGCTCTTGGGTTGGGGAGGGCTTCATACGTACAGCTCAACTCGCGGGACCAATCGTGAATGGTGCACGTTGTTGTGTCGTCTTTGTGGCGGAATCTGGCGTCGTCGATGCCGACATTGCGGTCCTCGCTCTCTTTCCAGCATCCATGGCGCCCTTGAAGCGAGTACCTGTACCTGCTATTCCCGTCAGGGTCGTAGTCCGGATCGGATGAACGTGAGCGATATCCATTCTTAGCCTTAAGGGAGACCTCGCAGAAGCCGGATTCTAGAAATCCACGTAAGTCAAAGTGGTTCTTTGTAGATTTTAATTTTAGACAGATTACCGCATTTCTGAGCCACTCCTCCCCTATTGCAAAGGACTTTGCTTGTCCGAGTCATCATGGGCGCCCCTGCACACATCCACTCATGCACCCCACCTTCCCATCCAACCTCCACGTTGCAGCACTGGTCTTCTTCTTCTAAACAATGGAAACCGAAACACATTTTGTACTGTAGAGTCCCTTAAAGCTCTTACCGTGCTTCGGGCAGGGAGGGTCCTTCGGATCGTATTCCCTTCCCTGGACCTTCTCATAAAACGCCTTGGAAGCCTCGATGGGGAGGTTCCCCAAGGCACTGGGGTCGCCGGAGTGGTCTGGGCCTTTGTACGTACAAACCAGTTCTCCCGTATCCTTCATTTTGCACGTTCTTTCGTCGGGGGGTTTGGGTTTGGTTGCGCCTGAATCCTCGTTCTTATTCCAGCACCCATGTGACCCTTGGAGGGGACGAGAGCGGGTCAGACCAGCATCGGTTCTGGCATCAGGAGTTAACTTAAGGGTGAATTCACAAAAGTCTAGGATTCAAAGAGAACCGTAGTAAAAAGACACATGGTTTTAAGGTGGATTTTACCACAATAGCGCCAGCCAGACTCCTGCTTGCATTTGGTTTTGGCACTGGGGGTTAGCATGGGGCCCCCTTGGCACATCCAGTCGTGCACGCCGTGTCGCCATTGAACCAAAAAAGGTTCTTTTTGGTACTCGGACTTCTTGCTACAGCACTTTCCTATAAAGCAAAATAAGTCCTTAGTCAAGCTTTCTGGGCTCTGCTCTTCTTTCTTACCAGGACAATCTTTCGGATCGTACTCCTTTCCCTTGAGACGTTTATAAAAGTCATTGGTAGAGGTGTCGAGGGGGACGAAGAGTTTCCCAAGATCATTAGGGTCGGAGTGGGATTTGTACGAACAAACCAGATGTGGACCTACGTATCCCTTCTCATCCTTAAATGTGCACGTTGTGTTGTCGGTTGTGGGGGTGGGGGTCCCAGAATCCTCCTCTCCCCAGCACTTATGCGTCCCAATGACGGGACCAATGGTGGGGCCGCCGTCGTAATACTCGTATCTTTCTAAGAGAAGTTTGAATTGGCAAAAGTCGGATCCTAATCCTGAGAAGGAGAGGAAGAGGAACTAAATGACAGTCACAAAAATGTCTCATGAATTTTATATGAAAGATTTTACTGCAATCCTCCAATTTTGTCTTGCAATGGTCTGCCGTTTTTTTTGTGAACATGGGTCTCCCTTGGCACATCCAATGGTCCACGTCGTTCCACTCAGCCTTTTCATTATATCGATCTACGTTGCAGCACTTCCCTAAATCAAAATACGCATACGTAAATAAATTTTGTCCTTTGTGAAACTGCGTTCCAGTTTTGCATTTCCATACCCAAAACGGCTGGGGTCCAAAGGGTCAGCGTCCCCGCCAGGAGTAGAGGGACGATGATGGGAGATGAGAACCTCATCATCTTCATTCAATCTATGGACTCGTGGAAAATGTCGATAAGGACAAAAATCTTCCGCCCGTACAACTTTTCTTTTTTGGTTCCTTTATCACCACAGTCGCTTGACTACGTCGGGACGTTTATCTATCTTGACGTTCAATGTGACGAAATTGATGCTGCGGGGCACGCTGAGACACTCCTTTGGAAGGCGGGAAGCAAAAAACGGGGGGACCCACTCGGGGCACTGTGAGATTTGACGTTTTTCCTGATAGCCATTTGATTCCTAGGAGTGCTGAGGACTTGAGTGACCAAAGCCGCGTGGGAAATAAAGCTAGACAAAAATTTGACATGTATCTACCTTTCAAAAATAGGGACCTTTATTATTTTTATTCGTCATTCATTTACTGCTTTTTCTTTTTACTCTCAACAACATTTGACTTCTTACAAAACAGGCCACAAACCTTCCTACCAATGAACCTTAGAATGGCATAGATGACATACAGGATCCCAAGTATAAGGGCGACGTAGGCTCCAATGACGTCCAGGGAATGGTACTGGAAGAAGTTGAGGTTCCTTGCGGCACTCCTCAGGTGAGGGGCTCCCTTATGCCTCAGGACGTACTCCATCCAATACACCCCTCTCTCAAGGGGCGAATTGGGCTGGTCTCTGAATATGGCTGAGAGTCGCTTGACATTGGTGACGTACCTAAGGACCAAAGGAAGACTTAAGGACATCTAACTTTGGAGAATGATGAAAATCTTCTTACTTTTTATTGGTCAAAACCTCCTGAATCGCATTTCGAAGATCCTCTTCCGTCAACTTGTTCCACTCCAAATTAACCAGTATCCCATGTCCCAGACTCGTCCTTGCATTCATATCCTGGTCTCCAAACATTGGAAGACCTACGAGGGGGACGCCATGATAGATGGCTTCCTCCGTGCTCCCTCCCCCGCAGTGGGTGATGAACATCCGGATCTTAGGGTGGCCTAAGAGGTCGGGTTGTGGGAGCCACTTGCTTAATTTCACATTCTTCGGAAGGGTCACTTCAGGGCCCATCGTCTCGGACTCCCACTTCCAAAGGACGCCGATCTTCTTTGGGAGAAGAGAGGCGAAGACGGAGAGGAAGAGGTTCCTCTTCTCCACAGACATCATCTTTCCCGAGATGGCAGAGCCCATGGAAAAGAGGATGAAGCCATCGAAGGAAGAGACAAAGTCTTCTAGGTCCTTAGGCAGGGGTTTGGCAGGGCGTTGATGGATCCCTCCCACCTCCACCACGTCAGGAAGGTAAGGCTTGGGTCGGTTCAGACTGAAGTGACTATTGGTAAGGATGAGGGAGGCATTTCCCAAGATGGCATCAATCCCTGGGATACTAGGGTCCCCCAACTTCTCCCTGTATTGAGCTTCTACGAAGGGCTGGTGGTAGAGTTGGATGACCCCCGCCATAAACACCTCAGACCCGAAGTTGAGGAAACGCTGGAAGAAAGTCATCTCATCCGGGTAGCCCAGAACAAACGTAGACACAAAAGATGGGGGAAGGTGGCCTCCAATCTTTCTCACGAGGAAGGAGGGAGGTGCCACCGGCCCGAAGAGGACTAGGGGGGCCTTCAACTTCCAAACCAGGCCTAAGACACAGTCATTAAAGAACGGCTGGAAGAAGATCAGGTCAAAGGTCTCCTTCTGAAGGGCTTGGACTTGAGGGAGGTCGTGAAACTCGTCACAAAATGAGGAGAATTGTCTCATCCAGACAAAAACGTTGGGAGTCTCCCCAGACTCTTTCATGGCAAAAGGGTCAAATTGTCCCTCGAGCTTCTTCATAAGGTCAAAGGTGAACACTTCCTTGATGTTACGATGGGAAGGCTTGTCCGACTGTACCGGGGTCACTATCGTGATAGAGTGACCTCTCTCTGCGAGCTCCTCCAGGAGTGTCATGTACGTGATTTTGTGAGACTTGGAAGAGAAGAAGGCAATCGCCAGGATCTTTGCTGGGGACACCAGGGGGGCGATGAGAGACAAGAAGAGGAAGAGGAATGCTAATTGACGCATTTTGATTGGGAAACTTTAGAGAGAAACTTAATTAATTCTCTCTTCTCAGGTGTTTTAAATTAGTTTATAGCCAGGCACTGATGAAATGACTATGCTGGATTGGTATATCAAGAAATGAGGTGGATGGAGATAAAAAAACATAACACATTTTTTGTATGCATTCACTCATCAAGAGCTCGAGGCCGAATAAATCAAATGACCATAGAGTGTTTGAGAGCACGTATAGTGTTTATGATGATGATGTGTATGTCATTATCATAATCATGGACCATGGACTTTATACAATCAATTTAAAATTTAAATGTGCAGAGGTCATGTCTCATTCTCCCTACTTAAAACGCCAAGAGGAGTCTCATCGTGCCCCTTAAGATCCCGACAGAGTACTTCAGAATGGAGGAAGGCCCCACCTTGTAGAAGCTCCCAAAGTGGAGGGAGAGGGGGAAACAGGACCACTTGAACCGCTCAAAGGCCTTGTCATACTTGGCAAGTCTTGGGACGCGCCAGGAGTTGAGCGCCTTCCGGGAGACTCGCTGACTACTTGTGAAGATGAGGAGGAACATGAGCATGACGAGGTTGATTGCTTGAGACTCCAAGAATAGGATCCCTACGGAAAGCCATGAGGAAGGGGACCCTTTGGTCACTTCAAGGATGACAAAGACATTGGCTCCAATGACGAGCTTGGAGATGAGGAAGTTGAAGAGGAGGAGGTACTCTCCGAAGGCGGCCTCGAAGGCTTTGTGAAGGACTTGGAGGCTTCTGAAAGACAGTCGAAGGGAGTCCAGATCCTTCCTTAAGGACTTAAATGTCCAGTAGTTCTTCAGACTCAGGTTCAACTCCTTGTGGACCCTGCTCCCGAGGATGGGGAGGGAGAGGGAGGTGCTTACGAGGAAGAGGGACCCTTTCCAAAAAGTGGTAAAGTACCAAGAGATGTAGGCCGAATTGATGACCACGACGGCCAAGGGATAAGAGTCCAAAAGAAGGAATGACGCTGGGGAAATGGGAAGTCTTGGCTTGAGGAAGACCAAGAGCGTCAAGGGCACCGGACAAAACTTTATGTAGGCTTCGAAAAGGTTCAAGAGGAGGTCCAGACAGGGTGTGGCAAGAGCTGGGATAGCGTCTGAGGAGGAGGTAAAATCTATAGAAAAAATAGGGTCAGTTTCTTGTCTCAAAGTGCCCCATTTTCCCTACCTTTTCTTATCCTTGCAACGAATCCTTCATATCCATTGATAAGATTGGGAACCTCGACCCTCTTGCTGTGATAGAGGACCTGCTGGAGGAACCCCCCACCCGCAATGAAGCCAAAGACTATGCAAAAGTTAAAGTGGAGGTCGTAATCTTCACTCTTTTGGAAGAACAAAACTGCGGCTGCTGAGAGGAGCCAGAAGGAAGTTTGGAAATATTGGAGGAAGGTAAGAAACTTCCACTTTCTTATCAAGCATGGGTTTGACGTGAAGGAGACCCCTTCGTACTCTCGATAGATGAAGGGACAAGCCCCCGACCTTTCGGTGGAGGTTAGGAGTCTTTGTATCCGACTTGTGTCCATAACTAGGGACTGAATGAAGGTGGATTCTATACAATGTTTGATACTTAAAGGTCAGGAAAAATGAGACAAAATTGCAGGTTTCTTGTATGTAATTTACGTTTTGTTTGTACGTAATTTCATATTGATTTAATGAGTTTAAAATGTAGACAATCCTAGGCCTTTGATGTGCAAAAAGGGGGATAAATTTAGAACCATCATTCATTAAGCTAAGCATTGTGCCTGGAAGAGGCAAGGTGAGACTCTAGTTTGATAGAAAAAGTACCGTTTTAAAGCCTTGCAAAAGAACAGACGCTCGTCTCTTTCTCAGGCGCAAGGTTTATTAAACCCAAAAAGAGATTCAACAATAGGATTGTGGAGCTCTGGAACTTTGGAAGGTCATTTATTTACAGTTCTCTCAAGTTCAGGTTCAGGGTCGTCCAACAAACTCGACTCTCGTCTCAAGATCAAGCCTTTTCAGATGACGCATTGTTCCATTCCATGAAATCTAAGAAAAGAAGATGCACTTTTGTTGTTCAGCCTTGAGCTTCAATTCAAGTCTTCAATCCTAAATTCTATTTCTGACGCAGAGAAAAGGTTCTTCATCTCATCTCCAGAAACCCTATCCTCTCCCATGCAAACCTAGCAGAGTCCACTTCCTCCTTCCTGGACTCCCAGTTCCAATATAAAAGACGGAGCCTGGGAGTCCAAAAGCTTCAGTTCCAGTCAAACTTCCAGAGTCTCACTTACATACTTACGTACATAAACACTAAATGAAGGTAAGTCTTCATGAAAAAAGGTCTCAAAAAATAAGTTTCCTAATCCAAGTCTTTTTTGGTTTCCACTCAGGTCCTCCTCCCCCTGCTGGCCCTGGTGGCCGTCGTCTCCTGCCTCCCCCTGGAGGAAGCTGAGGACAAGAAGATCCTGACCAAGGACCCCGTCCTGGATGACAAGACCAAGGCCCCCATCGTGAAACGGTGTGCCCACGACCATGACCATGATGAAGGTATAACTTAATTCATAAAATACAGACTCTTTATGGCCTTATCTAAATGACCTCTCCTTTGTCTTTGTTTTGTTGTAGGTCACAACCACCACGACCACCACGCCTCCATCACTCACATCGGACACCACCTCGTCCTCCGGTCAGCGGACCTCAACACCAAGGCCACCGTCCCCAAGGAGTTGGAGATCAAGGAGATGACCAAGGACAACAAGCCCAAGGACAAGGTGAAGCGGTCAGCCTATGGGGGTATGCGGTCCTTCTC
>JAQGCL010000694.1:0-11766 GCA_034699605.1 Isotomiella paraminor
TGTATATACACCTACCGTCCGTGTCCTGAACTACTTGCCGGTATGATGACTTGCTTTTTTTGTGTTACATAACGAGCACACCGGAGTGTAAAATTATTATTGTACAATCACTTACTCTTGAGAAGTCTGCTAGACACATTCACCCAATTCGGTTTTCAAAGTTTTTAATTAATTTCTTTTGACTAGAAAAAGTGTAATAATTCTTTTTCGTGAAATTAAATAAATGTGTTCTAAGCAATTGGCATAAAATCATTCTGTGTGCGGGAATGAAGGAGGGAGTTGAGGGAGTGGTACACTACTTTGCAAAATGGAGGGTAGTCTTTGTCGTTGGTGATATCGTTTATGAGGTGTGTCTCTCGGCGATTTTCATTTTTCATTATGACCCCACCTGAATCAAGGCTGCGGAATTAGCGTTTACTGTACATTCAAAAAGTAGGAAACATACCATTCCATTCTTTTATGGACCACATAAACTCCTCTGCAAATGGAGCTGAGTTTGGGACTGGAGCTGTGGGGCTCAGCTCGAGACATATCCAACCTGTTCCTAATGGAGCTAAATACTGCAAAAACAAATTTGAAAAACAATTATATTTTTCACTGCTTTTAACATCTCACCCCTCCAACACCTCCAGAAAAGTTGGCAGTCCGAATGGCGTATATGCCTCCAACCTTGGGAACGTCAGCATTGTTTAGAGGAAATACCGTTACTATAATGAAGACCAAAATGGTCCAAAGTGGTGCTTTATGAAAAGGAGCCATTCTCAATTTTTCAGTGTACACAGACTAATTAATTTGAAGTTCAGTCTGTTGTTTGTGTCAAGCGACTCTTTTTCAAAATCCGATTGACGCCTCCAGTAGAATCACAGTGCAGATAAACTGCGCCTTTCTCAATACATTCTCTGACGAGCAAAATAGTTGGGTTGAAAAGATTTATTTGTAGTAGTTGCTTCAACCTATTAGAATGTTTTACATAAGGGCCGCCGATGAATTCATACTACTCTGGGATTTTGTCAAGGTCAACTCAAGGATACTTGCCAACCGTTTCTCCATATTATAATATTATCCTCCGAATGCCTCTTTTGGTACGTTGTTAAATTGAATGGCGCAAAGTTCTTCTGCAAAAACTTCAAAGGATTTATGGATTTACGGACAAATCCTCTAAATACGCCACCAGGCACTTTTTACTCTCCAGTCTTTGTTTCAACTTCTTCGGCCGTTTGCCGGAGACCGGTGGACCCGTCCGCTTGTTCTGCACTAGTTGAAATGATCCAGACAAATTTGGTTTTTGGGTTTGGCTGGTCGTTTGAAGGAAGTCAAGCATTCGATTTACCCGTTCGGGCTGAAATAAAATACTGGTTGATGCAGGGGGCTGAAACTCCAGATCCTTAAGCGAAAGGGTAGGTTAGTCATTGATTAATCTATTGTTGTGTGTGTGTGACCTTGCCTGCACAGGTAGGCAGCCTGTTCTTGAACTCACAAAAACAAAAAGGGTTGAAGAAAAGAGAGTGAATAATTCATCTTCTCGCCAAGCAACGAGCGAGAAAGAGAGAGGACTAACTAGGAAATAGGATATAATAATAATATTAATACCTGCCGCGACTGCCCGTTGGTGTTTCTTGGATTTCTGATGGTGAGCTTTGTGTCTTTCGCTGTTCATTACTTTTCCTCCACAGGTATCACATGCAACCTTTTCCTCTGTGTTTGGGCAAATGATTAATGAGCCCGGCGTTATGAGTATACGGTCTATCGCAATTGCGGCATGGGAACTGCTAGTTATAACTGATGCCATTACTACTACATTTCTCTAAAGATGTAGGAGATCATCTCTTCCACTAGGTAAAGTCTAGATCCAGGTTGTGTCGGACCTGCAGGAGGTGTGCCACGCAATATTCCATCACAATCTGTGACGTCAATCTCAAATACATCATTAATTTAATTTTAAAGGCGAAAAGCAACTAAAAGAGTACCAAAATTACCCATTCTTCATTTCTTATCGAAGAAGTAGCTACCAGTTGTACAACCTGGGGGCAGCTGCACTTTACAATTTCTGTCTCCCTTTTTAAATTTTAGAGTTTTTTTTTCCTTTTGCAGCATCTGCAAAAATGAATTCATTTATTTCACTTTGTAAAGTAAAACACCTTAGTCAGTCAAGTCAACCCAAGAGAGTAAGTCCCCTTAATGACCACGTCCTTATTGCTTGCCCGTTCCTTTCCTATATACACTTTTCCAAATTTGCCTTGATCACGGAACTCACAAACCAAATAACCTTTGACCTTGCCAACTTCCCCAAATGAAGCTGCCATTCTGGAGATCCTTAAAAAATAAACAGCAAATGATAAGTCGGTGTCGGTCAGTTCACAAGCATAAATTTTCCAAGCGCGGAATTGCATGATAGAGATTGATCAAATTCTCCATCCTGCCCTCAAGGTTCATGTCCTCTAATGGTCTCATGAGCACCGTATGGTTCGCTCCAACCTCGTCATACCTGCAAAAATGACAAATGTCAACTAAACCAACAACTTAAAGGCTAATCTTGTGCTCCTTCAAAGAGTCCCAGCCATCGTAGTGAACGAAGGTCCTCCTTCCTTGTGGCTCCGTTCACTGGGATGAGTTTGGGCAAAGCATTGAAGGTGTCTGGACCCTTCTCCCCTTGGGAGCTAACGCTCCGATGCTGAGGATACTTGCAGGAGAGTAGCGGTTCACCCAAGCGTGCCTAACGAGTACTTGGACACCCACCTTGAAACGAAATTTTTTCTTGACTTTCTCTGGGTGCGATGATGACGATGACAAAGAAGGAAACGTTCTTTTTTTGCGTATGTATGTGTGTAAATATTTGGGAGAGCAATTATGTAATGAACTTGTGTATGTTCTGTGTGGGAGAGCAATTATATCGATAATGGGGATAAATGCAAATTTCCAATTTCTAGGGTCACTCAAGAGACTTTCAAGCCTTGACGCGAAATAATAAAATAATAATAGGAATAATATAATAACACCTATTAAATTAATTTTCTGTGTCTAGTAGCCCCAATTTCTTTATTGGCCCAACTAGTCTTCAATGAACTATTCTTAACGAGAACTTCGAATGCAATGAGTGCCTCACATGACGGAGTTGTGCATGTGCATGACAGAGAAGAATAATGTTAATCCCATATTTCACATTTGGCATTCTAGTTCTTCTCATGGGTGAAAGTAAGATTTGTGAGAGTCTAGACTAGTCTTGTTTTGTCAGGCTCATCGATCATCTATCAACACCTCGAATGCCACGGGTAAAGTAACTTTACCATAAATATCTAAAAATTTAACCATGGTCATTGCATTTTATAATTTTTAAAAAAGCGTGGTGGCGAGTATGGTCTACAGTCTATCGAATAACTTTTTCGGAACGGTAAACGGAATAATATTTATTATTCCTTTTTTCAATAATTTGACACTTGGTTTGGAATTAATAAATCGGGAGAATTGAAGTACAAAATTACATTTTCGGTCTGGCTGCGGTTGAAAAGTAACCTGCAGTTTTGTCTTCCTCATCATCATCCGGCAGAGCCAGGTTCTGGTTGGCCTCTAAATACCATAAATAGAATTGAAGAATTGGAAAGGCAGAAATCGATCATATAAAAAAATGAAAGAACACATGTTCTAAGTACGCACTCGGAGAGGTCAGGCTCGGGATCGGAATCACAATTCTGTAGGTTCCGGCAGAGTGCAGCTTCCGTGGTTTACAGGTATCCATAGGGCTTCGAGTATAGTATTGCTCCGATTTCTTAAAAAATAAAATTGACATATTTTGCTCATTTATAAAGCAATTTCAATTGTGTTTTTGCTATAATTAATCACTTTAATGGATGCAGATAATTAATAAAGGTTCAGACAAAATTTCCCACTAGAAAACAGTAAAACAGCGACATTGTAGTGTAAGATTGCCTTTTACATTACATTCCTTTAGTTTACAGGAGTTTGATGAAAGAAATGAGTTTGACACCTTCTCATACTAAAATGGAACATCTGGAGGACCGTCATTGATTTTTTGGTTCAATAGTTTTTTGATGTACTATTTACTTGGAATTCACTATTGATTTGATTTCGATTGAGTTTTTTAGTAATGGCGCGGACAAGGGGTTGGTTGGTCCATTCGAATGCAATCTTGGCCGATTTATTGTTTAGGTGGCTAGGCGACAGTTTCATTTTGAAATTCCTTGCAACATGATTCCCATGGATAAATTATTAATCTTGCCAAAGAAATAGAAACCATTTAATTTTTCCATTTAATCACTCCGCGTTAGCTGAAAAATTGCTTTATAAAAGGCAAGGCTTGAAAATTTGTTCCTTTGTTGTTGTTTGTTGAAAGTCCTTTCAATGAGCGATAATTGCAAATGAGACAATCGAAAGATTTTTGCATGTCGGCAATTAATAAGGGTCAACCGGTCAAGATATCGACACTAGTTCGTAGGGAAAAGGGCTGATTTTTCACTTGATGACGAATAGTGAACGGTGGTCGGTGGACGAGCGAAAATGAAAGCAAAATTACATTAGCCACCTCATGTATTCCATCCAATTTCATCTCATTCCCATCCACAGAATTGGATAATACTATATCCAATTCTGTGTTTCCATCTCAATCTCGAAACCGGACCCATTCAAGACGAGCAAGCTCAATGTCCATGTCCACCTGGGTCATTCTATTTCTGCTCTTGTGCCGTTAACATCTACTCTTCTCATCCTAAATCAACCCTTGCGACAGAGATCACGAACAGAGCACATGATCCAGCCGACCCAAATTAATTTTTGTACGAGTCTCACAAATGTAAACTTCCAAAGCTAAAGCATGTCTATTGATTCAGTAGTGAGAGGGAAAGAATGCTGGAAGGACGACGATATTACGGATGAAATTGTGAAAGTGACAAAGGCTTTTTCATTTGTAACCAAGAGAGAAAGAAAGCAAGGATATCAGATGAGAGAAAGAGTTGACTTTGAATCTGAATGGCGACACCTCCTGCGTCATTCCCTTCTCCAATTAAAAGACGTCTCACCTCACATAGGAGGCACCTCACATATAAACCAGAAATTCACGAGCATATAAAGTGATGGCTTTTATTATTAGATTCTCAGAATAATGGCAATGGGTCTAAATCCCGTACAATCCTCTCATTCATGCCTCCAACTCTCTTCTACCAAACCCTCGTCCAAAACTAGACACGACCGTAATTTCATAATGATAATGACAAGACAACCATAGGTGTATGTAGGCATTGTGGGAAAGGTGACTTGTTTGTTGTTCAAAAAAATTCTTTCCTTGGAGGCGGCAGGTATAGAACGGCCTCGAGGATAGCAGTTCGAATTGAGACAGGTGACTTACTAATTTATTTCCATTTTGACAATGTCCTTGTCCACCACTTGTCCCCCACACGCCTATCCACCGTACCCCCTTACCACCATCCGTACCCAACTCCAGTACCACCAACTCCAGTACCACCAACTCCCCCAGTTCCCCCTACCCCACCAGTACCTCCAACTCCTCCCTTACTCACTCTTTTCCTCTCTCAAAGAACGATCAAACGGCTATGGGGAAAGAAGTAACTGAATGAATGACAGAGTGACTCACAGAAGAAGAAAAACATTACCGAATGGAGAAATTTAGGAAATCAAGACCCCCTGTCAACAATGAAACACATCCTCACTACAAAAACGCGGGGCGATCTTCAGCCGAAGTCGTGGCATCGAAAGCTGAGGAAAACTTATTGTCTGGTGACACCTGCGGTGCAATTAATCTATTCGCTTCCGACGACACTTTAGCACTCTTTGATGACCATACCTTCGGATCCCTCTCTCAGAAACATCCAAAATCAAAGGAGGACTTCATAGCTCCGATTCCTACCCAACAGAGCGTCCCATTGAAAGTCTCGTCCCTTGAAATTGTGGAACTCCTTAAATTTCTTCCCCTCTGGAAGCGCTGATGGTTTTGATGGCCTGACTCCTCAGCATTTAAAAGACCTAATTAAAGCAGAAAATGGAGAAGCAAGCAAAGGAGTTTTATGGGCTCAGAAGCTTAAGATGAAATGAGAGCTCCAACCTTTGTTTCACTCTTATTTATAAAGCTTTTGTCACCTTTTATTTTATTTTACCCGGTGAACTTATGAATGATGGCATAATATATTGCGTTTAGTAACCTAACCTATTGGGTTTGCAGAGGAGATGAAGTGAGGTGTCATTTCATCTGTCGTCTTCCTTCTTTTCTTCTTTCTCTTGTTTCCATGTATTGTCATTTGGAATTACGCAAGGCAGAGACCTAAAAGCCTGAATCAGTTACATTAATGAGCTACATCGCATCCATCCTGTTTTTTTTGCTTCGTAAGTTTTTTATTGTTATTGTCGTGTGGCTTCCGTCTTTCTCATGCATCCACCTGTCTTCACCTCTACTATTAAGCAGTACTAGATAGATAGATTTTTTGATTTAAAGGATTACCCATAGAGTACATATAAATTGTAATTTAATAGAATTAAGTAATAGGATAGAGTTGGGCTCCACTTGTTATCATAATGTTTAATATCCTGGAAAGAGTCCTAAGGTTAAGGCCACGAACTGCGTCGTAGTCCAATCTAAGACCTTGGCATTGGATGTAATATTTGTTTTAGTCAAGGAAATGACTACGTAGGTTATTGATGTAGTTATTGTAGTGTAGCTGAATTGGTTGACTACTTTAGAGATTATAATTTAGTACGATTGAGACTTTATGCGTACACTTGTCTTGCAATTATTGTCTGCTCAACAAAACCGTACAAGTACATGATTCCTAAATCTCACTTATCATATTCGATATCATAAAACACTAATCTAAGACAGTTGTTAGTCAAGTAGGTAATTAAACTTTTTTTATGAATTATAAAATGTAATTAATGTATTCAAATTATCTAGTGCGCACGCTGATCCTCCCGCCTATTATTATTATTCGAAACGATATAAAGATGACACCAGGAATCCAAAGTGCGTTCATGTCGTCCAGAATGACAGGTGAGGTGTCCGATTCTTTTTTGTGGTTTTTGGAGTTTCTTTCTCCGTCACCTCTTCCAATCATTTCAGCTCCTTTCTGTAGAGCTTTCCTTCCTTTCCTCCCCAGTTTAGCTTCGCTGCAGCTCGCCACAAGGAACACTCGCCATTGATTGGACACTTTCCATTCGAGGAAATTGAGGTTCGGACGATGGTGGTGGAACATTCGCACAGTCCAGGGGGACACAAGGACTTGGTTGACCGCCTCATTTCCAAAGGATTCGACATGATTTTCATCTGGATTAAAAATTGAAAGAAAGGGGTGAAAATTATTTCGGCTTCAAATCACGCAAGAAGATGGTGCTTATTTTTGCTAAATTTTGAGATACTTTCTTTTCTAAATCTGAACAAGTTATGTTTATTTTTATTGATCATTCGTTACTGCTCTGTTATTTGACCTGTTTTTGTACATTTACAAGTTCTGAGTAAACATAGAATATCCTACCGTAAACCAATTAACCATTGTAAAGACTAATTGGTTAGGCCAACAAACCCATGTTTAATATTTATATAACAAATGGGATAAGCAAGCAGTAGTGGACTTAACTAACTAACTTAGGTTACCGGTCCATCATTAACGCTGCTACTTCTAAATGAAGGAGTTGAAGAAGAAAGTTAACTAATGCATAGCCATAAATCACCTCCTCTTCTTCTTATGTGATTGTTTATGTTTGTACAGTACTCTCAAGAGAAGAACAAGATAATTCATAACGACGAGTAAATGAGGAAGTTCAAGGTTCGGTCCACAAAATGAATGTAATTACAAAAATTGGACCTACAAAAGGCTTAGTTTGGCACAAATCTCAACTTGCCCCTAACGCACAAAGAAAAAGATTGCATGAGCAACAGCAGCCTGGGAGAAAGAAGAGAGATCAGCGTTGAGGAAGTGCAGTGCCACTGTTCTGTTATGCTTGCTATTCCTATAAACTGTTGGCAGCCACCCCACCACCACCACCAACTCCAGATCCTACAACGTTGGTCGACATCCAATCGACATCCAATCCAATCCATCGATCCAAAACATCTAAGTGCTTAATCCTTTAAATTGTTAAAACAAATCGCTCTTTGTTGATGTATTAAGCCAAGCAGACAAACCTCCCAAATGAAAAGATGAAGAAGAAATAAGGATCTGATAAAATATCTCATACAAGACTTGTCACCAAAAAGCCAACTTCCTCTGAAAAAGGAAGACAGACTCCTTAAAAACCGTAATTCTGGATTTCGTTGTGATTTTTTTGAATAATAAATTCAAATCCTTCCTTTTAAAAGAAAAGAAAGAGATGAGCAGGGTGCAAGTGTGACAAAAACAGATTAAATATTGCATGATGAAATGAGGTAGGGGTAAGTAGCTCTGTAGGTAGTGTTTCCAAATTCCTCCATAACTTGAACCGTGTCAGAACAGGATACTCGCTCCCCTCCACGTCCATCTTGAGAATGTACATGGATGAGTGAGAATTCTCCCTCATCAAGCCCCTCAGCGTCCTGCTCGTTACTCCATACATCCCAAGATCGTCCTTGGAAAGTTTCACTCTGGAGTGGTTCGCCCGAAGTTTGGGATTTTGGACATCCTCCGGCATTGTGATGTCGTAGGCGTACACGGAAGAATTGGTTGATTGGTTTGACAATTGGTTTTCTCGGACCCAAACCAATTGAAAGCTTCACCCCTGATTAGAACCCTGGGAAAAGCTTTGGACCCATAGATGTCCAAGGCTTCTTCGTAAAAGCGGGCGCCAGTAACGGGGAGTACCTCTCAAACACGCTTCAGCTCGAGGCCAAAGGCTGGGAAGGACTCTTGGTGGAAAGCTATCCGGTAATTTTTCAGGAGTTGAAACTCAAGCACTAAGCTAATCTTTTTTCTCTCACCACGAAGGATGCGACAATCATGTAAAAAATGCGCAGGGGTGTTCAACCGCATTGAAGAGCAAAAACAGCACAAATTCTCACCATCTAAATCGAGTCGTGTTCCATTCCAAAACAGCGAATTGTAATTGTAATTTAACCTACATTGGGCAAGCACTGACAATTTAATATGATTTAAACTGAAATGCAAGTACTTTGCTGACGCTACCTCCTCAGTCATCAAATCTGTGTAATAATTGTATGCACCCGAGTTCTTCACCTTCCTGTCTTCCTGTCTCTTTACATCCATTATTCGAATTAAAACACGAGGAATAATGCTGTATGCGTAATCCCCTTGTCGTTTGTTCCAATTTAGAAAAGCCCAACCTTTGCAAATAATCATTCACTTGTTTTATCCAACTATATTTAGAGTCTATGCATTCCAGTTCATTAGCTAGTTTAACTAATGCAATGTTTGAATACAAAGAATGTGGCTTACTTAAAGTTTTTTCCTACAACGTTTAGCAACTGACTGAACACATTTACAGCCATGGAAACTCGGATTAGTTCGTTTTACTCCTAAAAGTCTTCTGTGAAAGCCAACTTTAATTTGCTCTATGAGATCTAAGTATCTAATTCCCCAAATATGACTGCAATACAGCGTACATGATTTGCACAATGTCATTTGAATAATGTGACCCTAGATGTATATGAAGTTGTATTACTTCTAAACACTGTTTTCCAAATTGCTGACATGGCTGCAGCACTTTTTTGCCTAAAATGCGTAGCTGCTTTTGCGAAAACACCAGTATAGGAAAAGGGAACCCCTAAATATGTATCCATTAACTACCTCAACAACGTCTTTCCCATACTGAAAAACGTCGGACACACTTATTCTCCCTCCCTTTCTAAAAACAACTACCTTTGTTTTGGCCAAATTCACATTTAATGACAGACTTTCGAAATAGTCCTGCAAGACGTTAATTTTCATTTGTAATTCTTGTGCACTCGTAACCATAGCTACCATATCATCGGCAAACAAAGGAATTTGTAGGCTACTTTCTGGGGTAAGTTCCCCTCGTATACCTGTCTTTTGTAGCACTTGTTCAATCTCAGAAATGTATACTGAAAAATAAAGTAGTGAAAGTGTCTGAGCTTGCCCTAAGTCTTCCGTTATATCAATTTTGCTGCTATTTCCATTTTCTAGTCTTATGCATGTTGAAAATTTGCATTACAAATTGCTTAAAACCCTTACCATCTTAGTGGATAATCCAACTGCAAGTAAGTTTTGCGTTAATTTACCATGTAGGACAGAAGGGAAAACGCGTTCAAAATCAAAAAAAGCATTACACCAATGAAGAATCGAATTTTTGTGTTTTTTTGAGGAACAAAGATTGCATATTTCATATTTTCATATCATATTTTGACCACACGTTTGTTTTTAGGAAACACAGAAAATATCACCATCGCTGAAAAATACAGAGAGGGAGGGAAGGTGTGCCGTCATACGTCAGTAGTATAAAAAGCTCTTTTGAAATTGATTTGTCTCGAGGACAAACGGTTCTCCTCGGATGTTTATAAGGCAGAGTCAAAAATTAGAAAGGATGAGCCAAAGCTTTTCGTTGGACATGGTGTATTGGAACGCCGTAATAATTTATTTCGGAACATATTGTTGAAAGCACTTGCACGTTCTCCGTGGATCTATTTTTTGCTGGACATAAGTTGTTGACAGAGCTGTAAAATTACTTATCATTTTTAGAAACAAGGCAAATTTTTTTTTTAGAAATTTTTTAGTCAAAAGGCACATTTATTCTTTGCAATTCCGTATAAAAATCTTGAAACCTAATCACGTTGCACATACCTTCCCCTCTGAACCTTCAATTTGTAGGGCAGCTGTGACTGTCGACTTAACAATAAATAGTATTAAAAATCTAAATACGAGGGTTGGGCGTCTGGACAAATCAATTTCTGATGTAGTATATGGGGACGGCATATGTTCTGGTATGGGGAACTGCCACGCCGTATAAAAAGGTTTAAGCATGCTGATCAATGGATTGGTGATTTACCACGCAATAATCTCAAAGCCAGATGAAGGAAGCAACTCTTCGTGAAAAAGTCATTGATTGATTGGAAATAAAAATGCGTAGATGTAAGGCAGCAAGGTAGGGCACACATCAAATCAATAATTCCACCACCAGTAGTACAAATTAAAAAATTATATGACGACTCAAGGTTCACTCTCCATTAAGTTTTACGACCTTTTTATGGTATTTTTTTGTTTGCTGCTACAAACTGCCACTCCATCTGCATCCACTGCTTCTCCATCAAAGCGCATCAAGATTCACTCTCTCACAAAGTCTTTCGTCAAATTGTGTTCCTTTTTTAAGGTCTTCAAACTTGGCCAGTCATCAACGACATGTTCACTATATCTATGCCAAAACTGGGCTCCGTCAGATAAGCGGTTATCGACGGAAACCCAGGTAAAAAAATATCACATTTTAGAGAAGAGAAGTGAGCAGCTCAAAAGTTGGGACTGTGTGTAAAAGTGGGTTTGACTTTTTCCTCCACTTTTCCACACCTAACATTTTTTATTCGAAAAAATTTATTCAAAATTTTAATTTTTTAATGTTAAATAATTAATATTTTAATAATTTTTAAAACCAACATATATAATGGGTTAGGCACAATTTGTTACTTTTTCACATTTCGCGGCAAAATCTGAACTTGCCTCTGTACTATAATGGGGTAGGCACAATTTGTTACTTTTTTCAAATTTTTCGCGCTAAAATCTCATCTTGCCTCTACACTATAATGGGTTAGGCACAATTTGTTACTTTTTCAAATTTCGCGGCAAAATCTCAACTTGCCTCTGTACTATAATG
>JAQGCL010000695.1:0-11766 GCA_034699605.1 Isotomiella paraminor
CATTTGGCATGGCAACTCCTGGTCGCGAATTTTTTGTTCATTAAAAAGATTCAAGGATTATGCAGTTGGCTTTATTCATTTGAGTACTATGCAGTTTTGTGGAAACAATTTCAATGTCGTATTCTCCTCAACAATTAAAATTGAGTTAAATTATCATCGTTTTATTGGACTTGTTTTTTTTCAAATTCAATGTTGAAGTTTAAACGAATTGCGAATTGATCATTATCAAAATGTTCGTCTTGTTAGTTAATGCCTATAATAAGAATGTTTGAGTCAGATCAATAAACAAATAGTTGCATAATTACCTCAGTCTGACATGAGAAGGGGTTCAGTTGTTGCATGAAGTTTACTACACATCCACCTTAAAATATAACGTTGTGAATAAGCCTGCCTCCCCTTCTGTTTCCGGTACAGTAATTTGCTACAAAATGTGTAGACAGACTTCAGTCAGTATTAATTAATAATAATAAATCTGTGTGCACTTGCAGCAATTAAGTTAAATAAATGCCTTTCGTCATTGACTTGAACTTGCGTAGCACCTCTTTCTGTTTTAGTAAGATTGTGGCAAAACATAAGAACAAACCCTGAGAGAAGCTAAAAATGTGAGGCCTTCATAAATGCTCCTTTCATTTCGAAATTTTGTATTCTCTTTGAGGTGCTAAAGTTTTCTTTTTCCTTTCTTCCATATCAACCGGTAAATTAGTTGTAGTAAAGACATACTTTTCCGCACTTGCGATGCCAACAACCAGATATGAGATATGGACTTTTCTTTACAGTAGTGATAGCCAGTAATTGCTAATTAAGACTTGTATTTTTTTGTTCGGTTTGGGTAGAAAAAGCACTCTTCAATCCGAGCTGACTTTATCCTTGAGATTTGCTTTGTGCCTTATTACATATTAATTCCAATTCACTTCCTTCCTTTTTGCATTGTGTAAGAAGTTCAGTTAAAGATTATAGATGCCTTGTTATAAATTATGGCGTTTTGAGATTTGTGACAGAAAATCTTTTCATAACAAAGCCTAATAATTTGGCGTATGGCGTTCTCAATGTATTTGTCATTTTATCAAGCAAAATTTTGTGTTTGTGACATTACCTAAGGACCCTAAAAATAAACAAGGTTACATTTCAGGGCCCTGACTTTGTTTGTCAAGTCAGGGACATTAATGTCAGGGAGTCAGACTACTATTTTATTATCATTTTAACACTAATTTCTTCAACCGCAAAATGATTTGTAAAAATTGCAGTCGATTCGTTTCCTCCCAACTCTTACTGTAATGACTAGAATAACATTTTTGTGCATTACTTCATACTTGAGCAAACATGATGTGATGTCCACACAAGTCTCCTAAATCCAGTATTTCATTCAAAAACAGGATGCTAAATGCAATAACGCACAGGATAGTATTAGGATAGTAACACTTGAGGATAGTTGTTAGAGGAAGCGATTTTCTATTAAGGTCGTCCATGTTTAGTATCTGGTAGAAAGTAATAATCAATCAATTGAGAGTATCTATTACATGATTGAATGATTTAGACAAATTCACAGTTTTCCCATACGTTGTGTACGTAGTGGAAGCCTCAGATTAAATTGTTTTTGTCACGGTATCTTGTACTACCTTTTTGTCCAATATGGGTTTAAATTTTTATTGCGTTTCATTAGATTTTGTTGTAAGGTGTCAGTTTGCAAATTAAACTTAATCGCTTTGTCAATCGAAGGTCAGAAAGCAATTTAGGTATACTAAAACACATTGACAGCCACAAACGATGCAAAGTAGATACGTGTGTGTTGCCAAAAGTATCAAAGTGCCTCCATTATTATTGGTTTTTCTTACACAGTCTTGCCTGTCATACCTAACTCAAATCCAGTCATAACGACGTGTTATGTGCCTATTTTACCTTAAAGTTGAGTGTCACAGCAATTGATACTCCTTGTTATGAACCCAGAAAGCAAGTTTGGAGGATACTCTTTAACACTTGGGTTAATAATGATGGCCAATCATATTGTTATTGGCTGTTGATGCTAAAATTACTTTTGACTTGACTTATCTATGCTCTTGTGATGTCTTGGCTACACAACGAGAGTGTCCCAAAAGTGTGTCACTGATTGATTGGGATAATTTTCTCAACTTACAAAAACTAACCAACTGTAATTTGAGAGTTGCCATTTCTTAGCGATTTTCTCAGCTTTATTCAACTAATTATATTGTGTTGAAAAATTCATACCACAATGGTTACTTATGAATTTGCTTTATCGTAATTGCTTACGACTTTGTAGGTACCTATGCAAGACAGTAATTGTCCTTCTGATACCTCGTTAAATGTCACGTGTGAGTGCCACTATTAACGGGGATGCGGTTTACCCCATATTTGCAAACCTTGTGTTTTATTTCTTACGAAATTCATGATTTTTACAGGATGGATATTTTGCAAACTCCATCCTCATTTAATTACTGTTTTTTTGAGAAGGGGAGAACACTTTGATATTAATTTTACTTAATGGTCTCATTTTATGAATGCTTTTATCCACCTGCTTACTCTGACAACTCAGTAATGACTCCCTGTGACAAAATTGCTTTGCTGCTGAGAAAAAAAAACGAGGAGTTTTGTCACAGTGAAAGTAAATATAGTTTCTCGGGAAATGAATGGACAACAATATTCGGTGTAACAAAGGGGAGAAAGTCACACATTTCATCTTCCTTTGTGGAATTATGAATTATTTGCACCTTCACCTCAGGGGGCTTATCATGCTGTTCCCCAGCTTTTCCATGACTCCACTCACTCTACTTTAATAACAGTATTGTCAGCTGCATTATCGCCTTATCACACTTTACTTGAATGGCTTCCGTATTACTTTTTCCACACCAGTCATTCCCTTTTCTTATTATAGACTTTTTCAACAATAAAAATTGAAAGTCTTTTGGACATTCTTGAAAACATGAACTTTCCTAAGTTTACATTTCATGTAAATAATGTAACTCTTTCTAAGGGTAGAAGAGACTTTTCAAGGGTAGTAATTTGAATAAGTCATTTCGTTCCCAATGATTGTGTCCCACTTCCGCCACTGAATTAAAAATGGTTGTCACAAGATACAGTATCATTTTGTCATGTGTGCTCGACCGGTCACAATCCTTTTTCTTTGTCTATTAAACCGCAGTCAACTTGACAGTATGAAACTGAAGAATAGGGAGGATTTGCTATGCGTCTTTGCTCGTTTAGCCGTGTGACGTAGCGTGTGCATGCAGGTTGACCACTATAGGATGAGGGGATGGGGACAAAGAGGACAATGCATGAATGAATGAATATGATTGAATGTATAAACGTGCACCTTGGCCTACTCGCTAATTGCTTCTGATGGGGAATTGGAGTTTCTCTTTTTTGATCAATTGGAACTGTCAGCATCATTGTATTGCTCACCTTTCTTCCCGAAGTGATTATAATATATTGACAAGTGTGGGACTGCAGCAAACCTCACACGTCCCTTTTTGTCTCATCCCTGTAACACACGTCATTTCATGTTTCATCCATCCTGACCTGCGTCTCTGTCCCAGTACAATATTCCGTAAAGTCATATTCAGCATGAAAAAAAGAAATGGAATTGGTTCGAACTGTAATTGAAATGAGTCTCTGTTTTGCCATGCCATTTTATTGTTTCCATCTTTTCACTCCCACCATTTGATTCCAGCAGAGGAACGCTTCTGCCACCAACCACCTTTGACGAATTAAAGAATCAACTCGTTCTCCCCGATGCATTATTATTATTATTATCATGTTACACAATGACTACTTCCCCCTTTCCAAGTCACATACATAATTTTTTCATTCTCTTTTCTGAAACAAAGTGGAACAAATGAAACGGAAAACTAATTTTTGTATATTTTGAGCAATCATTCCATTCTTTCCTTTTCATATCCTTTGCTTCTCCACGACAAAGCAACGAGGGCGATAGTAAAGTGCTTAAACATACAAAATGACTTGTATCCATGTTGGCGTGAGTGGGTGGTGGGTGTCATAAGTCGGACGTGTGTTCGACAGACAGGCCATCTCTTTTTAAATGACGACAGGTCAACAAAAGAAGGGGGAGGAGAGCTTACAGCATGAATTAAATGATGCCTTTTTTTACATTACATAGCAGTCCAATCCATTATGCATACCTTTAATTAAACTCGAAAACTTATACACCCGCATTTACACCTGCATTCCAAGTCTAAATCAAACCATCAAAAACAGAGTTTGGTAATTCATAATTGAGACAATGAGTCATGCAACACATTGTCCCCATGACACTTCTGTTATTTTAAATGTAACTTTGGACAATCGTTCATTCACATGGCACACTTCCGTAAAACAATCCTGAACGCGTCATCGTGGAAAAATTTGACCTCATTTTTTCTACCTGACGAATTCAATTTCCTTGGAAATGCAACTTAAAAAATAATAAAACATAGAGGTTGATGTGCTTTGGTACAAGCGATTGTCTCTGCGGTGCAATGAATTTCTCGTTTATGCATTATGAGAGAGAGAAAAGAAAGGCATTTCATTGTTGCTTAACTGAACCGATGCCCCAATGTGAGACACGACATGAAAGGGATGGAAATTGAAGAGAGTATGTGCGTGTGCCAAGCTTAGGATTGGCTTTCTCCACAACGGTTGGAGGCCGTCCTACGTGATAAAGACTAATTCGGCTTTTACGCCCACCACTGCAGACCTCGCCACGGGTTCTTCTGTCTAATGCGCGATAAGAAAAGGCCGTTGGTTTGGATAAGCAGGAGTGGAAAGCTTCCCAGTAATGTAGTTCAAGTTTAGATAGCATCCCTTCCAGGGCAGGGCTCGAAAAATCTCTGTCGGCCTCATATTCTATAGCAATTTCCAGTAGACACAAATCCATCTATCTGCATTTGGCCAATGCGTACACTTGTAGTCGGTCTTTAAAATCTGTGGAAGACATGGCAAACGAAAGGGCTACAGGGATACACGATGGTTGGTTTTACAGCCACCTCTTTCATCAACAGCTCCAATTGTTTTATTACGCAATATTAATTATCATCGTCTATATTTTTTTAAAATTTTAGCCAGAGAAGAGTTTGCCGGACTAGACAATGATGCCCTGGATTTTAGTCAGTTGGAGGACTTCATTGCCAACGAGGCAGACACGAATGGAAGGTAAGAAAAACGAAACCTCAGTGGAGTGAACTTTCTTAACTTATTTAACCCGTTTGCAGTTACTTTGCTGACACCCTCGCTAACAGCGAGGCATCCAAGCATGCACAAGGTCAGAATGCAGCCTTACGTGACCGAGTTATCGTGGTCACCAACCTTACCTCCTCCGATACCTCCATTCAGTTCAGAGCTGATGGAAAGAGTTTTCCAGTTGGGACCGTTCAGGGTTGCCTTCCTACTTCATTTACTAACACTTTACTTCCGTAAGCTAAAAAACATTCTTTCTACATAAGTCATTCATTAAATAATCTCCGGAATTGTATGGCAGACAACACAATCTTCCTGACAGTCCACCCGACTCTGGATCAGAGCCACCCTACTCTCCGGTCGATCCCGGGTCCCGTTCACCCAGTAAGCATTACTATCTACAAAGCAAGTACAATTGTCATGGTAACGTATTTCTCTCATAGATCACAAGAATAGTAGCATAAGCGGACGACGAAATCTTCATGATCTTCTCCTTCATCCGATTTATCCTTCCGTGTCTTCTGGAAATAATGGGGTGTCTATTCTCTTACAACCCCATGAACTATCATCATCGTTGGGGTCTCCTATTACTCACATTCCCCCAGTCCATGGTACCACCCTCATCCCCATTTCTCCTTCCTCCACATCCGCCCCAAGTCTACCCGTCTCTAGCAGTAATGTAACGCTGACTACCTTGGGGGACGGTGGTCCGTCTGCCTCACAAGTTTTAGATGTGTCTCAATCTGCCCCATCACATCTTGAGATCCCCTTCTACACTAACCTGGAACCGGTGCAAAATGAGACGAAGGGAAGGAAGAGGAAGTCCTCAGGGATGGGTGGAAGTAGTGCCAAGAACAAAGCAAGCATGGTCAACGTCAAGCAAGAGCAACCAGGTATGTCCTTGATTGTCAAGTCTGGAAACAGGAGGAAGCAATAATGTGCATTATTTGTGCCGTAGACATGTCACCACCTGAGTCCAGCTCACCCCCTCAGAACACCAGCAATGGGGCCAGTGGAAGCGATCTGAACGGAGGAGGGTCAGTGTCGGTTGATGATGACTACTATGACTTGTCAAATGATCCTTCCATGTTCATGGACCCTAACTATCAGTGCATAAAGTTTCAGTCGTTTCAGGATAACTTATGGAATCCTTTGGTTGATGAGAATTTGAAAGAGCTGTAAGTCATTTAAGATATGACGTAACAGTTATAATGACATATTAAACTTTTAGACCATTGGTGTACTTCAAAGTTGATGCGGACAAAGGTTTCAACTTCTCCAATGCGGACGATGCATTTGTGTGTCAGAAGAAAAATCATTTTCAGGTACTAATCAATGAATAAATTTGGTTAGAAGCTTTAAACTGAAATGAACCCCTCCCTCCACCTCACAGATAACGTGCCACACAAAACATCAAGTGATTCCCAAATGCGTTAAAACGTCGGACGGGTACAGACCCATCGATCAGTTCTACGTCCACTTTTATGGAGTGAAAGCAGAATCCCCAAATCAATGCATTAAAATTGAGCAGTCGCAAAGTGATAGGAGCAAAAAACCGTTTCATCCTGTTGCGTAAGTATTCACGATATAAATATCATTGCATAAAAGTATGACCATTATTTATTGTGTGACAGGATGGACATCAACACCGAAACTGTGTCCAAAATTACTGTTGGTCGCCTGCACTTTAATGAGACGACTTCCAACAACATGCGCAAAAAGGGGAAGCCCAATCCTGATCAACGCTACTTTTATCTCGTTGTGGCCCTTCATGCCTACTGCCCTGACGGAAATTATCTCATTGCGGCTCACTCATCTCAGAGAATTATAGTTAGGGTGAGTCCGTACCTTAGAAATGACCATTTCGCAATTACTGTAAGGGTTTCATTGTAGGCTTCAAATCCGGGGCAATTTGAGAGTGACATGGAATTGTCCTGGCAGAAAGGTCAAACCTCTGACTCCATTTATCACGCTGGACGTGTGGGGATCAACATGGATCGACCTGAGGAGGCATTAGTCGTTTATGGCAATTGTAAAATTACTGGCCAAATAATTCATCCCAGTGATAAACGTGCAAAACAGGACATTGTAGAGGTACTCAACTTGGCCTTCAACCTCAAGTGCACCCTATTGACTTTTTTCATGTCTCTGACTTAAGGTTGACAGTAAAGAGCAGCTAAAAAATGTTCAGCAGTTGAGAGTTGTAAGATACAAATACAACCCTCAATTTGCCAGACTTATTGGACTATCCGATGAGGATGCTGTGGACACAGGGGTTATTGCCCAAGAAGTCCAGAAAATCATTCCCGAAGCCGTCAAGGAATCAGGGGACATTTCTCTCCCAGATGGAAACCAAATAAACAACTTTCTGGTTGTGAATAAGGTAGTCAGTTCAAATACCTTGTCTTTGGTACACATAGTTGAGCTAATTTTGTTTCTATGACAATGCAGGAACGAATATTCATGGAAAACATTGGCGCAGTTAAGGAACTGTGCAAAGTCACAGGGAAATTGGAGACGAGAATTGACCACTTGGAAAAAATCACGAAAGCCAACCGTAGCAGGGAGGGCAATAGTCAAAATAACAGTCCGAAATCTAGTGTGCGGTCATCTCGGTCAAGTATGTCACTCTCACTACAATGTCTTTAATTCATTTTAGTTTCAATGCTCCACATGTCTAATTTCAGGTGCGTCCACGACTCGACGAGATTCCAGGACAGCGACAGAATACATTTGTTCCAACAAATGTGTGCAAATGTTAATCGTGGTTCTGGTTCTGGTCATGGCTTTTTGGTGAGTTGAGAATCTAAGATATTTCTCTCTGGAGATGACCAGCACTCTTTGATTCTAGTTTGGTTGCAATGGCGACACTGTACATGTTGGAGTACCACAAGAGATCATCATACGATTACCACCACCACAATCCTCACGCCGTTTTTAATTCATCCCACGACTTTTTAAACATTGCCGTTCCTGACTACCGACATGGTGGAGGTTATGGCGCACCTAGTACCTACTATCCGGCACCCATTCATCCCCACACTTACAACCAAAACCACCCCACGAAAAATCCGAAATTTGGAATCAAAGCAAACTCACCAATTCAGTCCAAAGGGTCTGAGGATGTGGGAGCGTACACTGGGAAACCCAAAATTTTGGGAAGGCCAAAGTATTGCTTCCCTCTTTTTGCATACCTGGACCCACACTGCGGGGTAAGTACTAATTACGATAGTTACCCAACAGCCATCTAACCTTGTCAACCGTATAGACATTTTGCTGTGCTGGTTCCAACCTCCCTTCAACTCTCACTGAGTATTCTGACATCGAAAGGAAGAATTTAGTGGCGTTATATTCTGCAAGCATCGCATCATCCAGTAAACAACCTGAGACCCCAGTTACACTGGCCACCACATCCAACAGCACTACAGAAGACAGTATCTCCAATTTTTCGGTGAGATAATTTTTTTAAACCATGGCTTCAATGGTTACAATGTGCCTTTTTGTAGAGTAACCCAGTTCATCGGAACGGATTGGACACTAAACGTAGGAGGAGAAGAAGACAGATTGAAGATAGTAAGTCGACTGGGTTAATTGGAAATAATGACAATTTACTAAAAATAGTCCATTCATCAATAATTCTTTCAGACCCTAGGCTGATTACTGTGCCATCAATTCGTGTCGTGTCGCAAAACATTAATCAAACTTTAGATGCTTCGTACTGCATGGTCAATTCAAACGGATATCACGACTGTGTTTCGACTGACAACAGATATTTTTCTAGTGCAAATTTGACCTATCACGTTCCTTTAAGCAAGTACTGGGATGAAATGTCTCTTCGACTCATATTCAAGTAAGTTTGCATCTAAAATCGATTGTGCACCTTCTTTCTAACACTATTGCATGCTCCCATAGGTTCTCTCCCAGGATAAATATCTCAGACCCCCAAATTTGCCAAGAGTTTCATGATCAGCCATACTGCCGAATGGATGATACTGGAAAGAAAGCCCAAAACAGTGATCTTCATCCCCTCCTAAGTGTGAAGAAGAATGTGTTTGCAATTCAAGTAACCGTTGGGGACAGTCCATATTCGCGATTCAACATTAAATTCTCCTCAGTCGTTGAAGACAAACAGGTATGACAATGACGATCGTGACTTGCTGACAACAAAGTACTCACCTCCGTTTTTCTGTTTTTTCCAGGACCTCTGTGCTCTCAAGCAAAACATATTCGAATTCAATTTCCACTTCTACCGAGTATGCCATGAATGATTCTCTCCACCATTATTATCCTCCTATAGATGAAACCTAAGTTAGCAGTAATTTTTAGCTCAAAAGTCATGAATTAAGTTAATAGATGCTTCAGTTACAGATACATAAATGCTTATAGCATACCTACAAACCGTACCCATGACGCACTGGGTATAAAGGAGACGAGTTCCTTTCGTAATAGAGTTATTAGATAGTAATTATTATCCGAGAAATTATTTGTAGCCTATCATAGTCACAGATTCGCCTAAATTCAAACTGCGCGTTAACGATAAAACTGTCGTAACTTATTTGGACCCTCCGGTTCTCACACAAGTAAGGTTCTATATGATAGGTTCTATAATCGCCAAACAATTTACATTTGTTTAATGAATTGTCCGAGTGTTTTAGAGTTTTAGCTGTCAGTAAGATCATAGGTAAGCCTAAGAAATTGAGGCAAAATATCAGGTTGCCCCAATACGAACCTAGCTGTACAACTCCGAGTAGACATTGCCACAGTTGAACAAATGCGTACAACTCAACTACTATGGTTAGCAAGTTGTAAATAATTATCTAGTGTTCAAGCGTAGGAGACTTATTAACGAGTATCAAATAGTTGTAGAAGCAATAAATATTCGGTTAGCTAAAGAATTGAATTGGCGAAAGAAGTGATGCTATATTCTCAAGAAAATAATTCAGAATACGAGTATGAATGATGAATGAACCGTAGGTGTGTGTGACTGGCAGATAGCGCGTCCCGAAAGCTTTTTCCTCATTATTTTAAAGCATCATTTAAAGAAAAATATTTTATATTAAAGTTAATCCTTAGGTCGCTTCAAAAACAAAGTAATTTTTATTGTTTTGCGCTAAATAAAGTCGTTACTAAATATTTACATTAGAGTAGAAAAACCGTCCAAATATTTATCGTATCGTATTTAAGAAAAAAATATTGGAACGGATGTTTATTGTAATAATGAAATCGAGCAATCCCAGTCGAGTAAATTGATGTGAGAACGATTGACCGATGCTTTTAAAATGTAGCAGAAATATAATAAAGTATGTCAACAACAAAGCGGATAATGTATCGAAAGGGCATCTTTTCCAGAGCATTACAACGGCGACAACTACCTGGGGCACGCCAATATTTCAATTTTTCAATCGGATGGTCTATGATAAAGTTTTAGCTCTGACAATACAAAATTTCCATTCGCAAAACTGTCATGATATTTGTTTACGATCCAAAGAGAGACCCCAATGCAAATGGCAATATTATTGCTACATGTTTACAACGAATTCTTTAGTTTAGGAGCTGAGGTTTGACGAACAAGGATTGGTTTTCAAGCCATTACAAGAAATGTTACTTCGACAATAAACAATATTGACATTTCACCTCGTTACAAGTCATGACTTTTGACATCCTATGCATGCTTTCCTTTCCTGCAGTTTAATTTGACGACTTTACGACTTTTCCAGAATCTCTAAACAAACTGCAGTGGAAAACGTGAGACTAACCAAATGTGAGGCGCACTGTACACTTTTACATGTAATCGATAAGGTAACGTTAATCATGCGCCATTTTTGCCAACAGCAAAAGAACATTTGGGATTTCTGCAGTCGGGGAAGTCGGTTCGATATTTCCCTTTGCAATGCTCTCTCTCTTCGTGCTTGTCTGCAAAATGAGATTTTGTCTCGGAAACAAAAGTTATACCACGGCTGACTCTTTGCAATGCACTTTGCAAAATGGGCCAAGCGTGTTTCGCCCGTGTTTTAAAACGTACAAGTCGTCTTCTTCCTTTGGATTTTGCAATAGTTCATTTTCTTGTCCTGACTCATCAGAAGAACGTGTGGTTGGAAGAGTGATTCGTGAGGAGCATTCGTGGTATTAAATTATTCTGCATATTTCCCATGTGAGCAGAACAGATTTAGACCCGAAGGAAGAACGTCGGAGAAGAGAAAGCTCGCGCATAAATGCACTTTCTCTGACGTGTTCAATTGTAACTTTTGTAGTCGATGGTGTGAAAGTCAGAAAAGTCTTGCGAATGACTCATTGCTTATCACATTAGTCATTCCTCTACATCATCAAAGCTTGTGGTGAGGGATTAATCACAACTCTTATAGGAAGAGTGGTAGAAGTAGACGTCTAAATTATTGAATGAAAGTTATGGTACATTCATTCATGCGTTCGGACATTATTATTTCAAACAAACAGTCGTATTTAAATATTTTGTTTACCGAATAAGAATAGAGTTTCTTGGAATTGTGATGCACTAATGGCTACAGAGCATCGTTTCATTAAGCAAATCTTTCCTTCGTAGATCAGACACAAACAAAAAGCGTA
>JAQGCL010000696.1:0-11748 GCA_034699605.1 Isotomiella paraminor
AATCCCGGATGACAAGGTTGACTTGACCAAGGTGGCGGAAGGGAACGAGTATAGAGTCTGGTTGTGCTCATGGATGACACAGACAATTCCTGGGAAATTGAACCAGTCATATCAATAACACAGACGCCCATCGGATTCCGATTCTCCTTATGTAGAATCCTTCACGCCTGGGTTGTTGGGTCCAATTCTGGAAACGATTCCCATTGGTCTCATGGGTTTCCGATTCTTGTCCTGTGCAAAGGCGGAAAGTTCTCTTCAATTTGAGCTCTACCACAAACCCTTCACGGCGGATTTGTGGTTCGGACTTGGGGTCGCATTCCTGGTCCTTACGGCTGCCACCCTCTTGTGGGAAATGTTCGTTCTCCAGGAGGATGGCGTTGACTTTGGACGGCTCATGCTCCTCCTCCTCAGTTCTTTAGTAGAGGACGGGAGTCCTGCGCCCTCTGGAGTAAGGGAAGAGACCATTTTCAGAATGACTGTTGGACTTTGGTTCCTAGTTTCCACCGTCTTCAGTGCCGGTTACATTGGAACGGTTATCAATTTTGTGAATGCCCCTCCTCCTCGTAGGCCCTACAACAGTTGGGAATCCCTTCCATGCCTCCACGATAAAGGGGTGGACATCGACCGCTGGTCGATCTTTAAGGACAGGCAGGATCAAATCAACCGAGGCGAAATAACAAACTTAACTCTGCTTTCAGCGATTGAACGGCGAATGGGAGGTGAGGAATGCATGGAACTTTACTCCGCTGAGACGCGGTCATATGTTCTATACATTCAGCTTCGATGGACAGGGCGGTACGCGTCACACACTTTTTATAAAGAATTACAAGCCGAATTATCATCAGCTTTGATCGGTCTGGTAAGATCCGCCGAACTCCCCCCTCACGAAATGGGTAAAGTGCCCAAGATGGAACGTTCCATTTTGTACGGCTTATCACGTCTGCTTCTCGGCATCAATGGTGTTCCAAAATATCGGCTCGGGTATTTCCGAAATGTCTCACAGACGACTGCCGAGATTGACAGACAGATAAAACATAAATTTTATGTCCAGAATGAAAGTCTACTGGCCCAGAAGGAACTTGCGAAATGCAGTAACACTGCATTCGCTTACCCTCGGATTTCAGGGGCATCAGAAGATGTACAATTTGAGGAATTCAGGAGGAAATACCCGAAAGTGTCGTGGTACAAAAACGTGAATGACGAGCTGTTTCTTGCCGAATTCAAGTACATGAAGTTTGTGACACCCCACAATTCCCCACTCCCAACCTACTTCAAGTGGATGCAGGCCACAGGTGCCTTCAACAAGGGTGTGGCAGAAGTCGCGGCAAACATGCAAAGTGAGAAAAAACGGTTGTCTAATGGACCAAAGGGTTCTGTTGGGATTGAAAGGGTGCGGGCCCTTACGCTGCGCAACTCAAGCGTTGGCACTGCACTTGCCCTTGCTTTCTCATCATTCGCGATTTGTTGTCTGACGTATGGGGTTGAAAAGTTGTGGAGACGTTACGTGTACGTATGGTTGTATGCACGTATACAGTACTTTAGATATATTTGGGTCTAACCATAGGGCACTTACTACTTGGTTCACCTTGTTTCATGACGGTCAAATGATTCGCAAAGTCCGAAAAACATGCTCTTTGCAAGTAAACTCCTGTGGTTTGGTTTCAGGTAACCAGTTTCAAAATCTGTCTTCACACTGCGACTTTTATGGATGTCTTTGCTTGCCTTTATGGAGTCCATTGTAGAGTCTTTCCATACTTCAAATCTTTCTCTTCATAATTTTCCAATCAAAAAATTCGTCACCGTCTTTAACGTTCTTTCTGTCCATTTCGCTACGACAAAGGAATTTACTATACTTAATAATAGAAAGCAGGGACAAGTAAATACTAAGCAATTGTTTATCAACGGCTTGAAATCTTGGGGTGGAAAATGTCATCTAGTCATTAAACGTTATTCAAGTCCAAGCTGTCTCTCCTTACCCCGATTGACAGACTTTGAATTACTTCACGCTTCCGTCCATATCGGTCCATTGTTTGTGTTGAGCATCATCCCACTTCAACCCTCCTATTTCAGCTTCGGCACATCAGTCATTCACAAAAATATTGTAAAAATTTGGCATACTTGTCGCATTTGGCATTTCACAGCAACAATGCGTTCAAGGTGACGAATTTTTGATGTGCTGCCGTGAATTGTGGATGGATGCGTGATGATGATGAAGTTAGTTCAGAAAAGTGAGACGACGACGACAGACTCAAATTTTAAGACTGCCGAGTGGCAAAGATGTGGAAGGAAATGGAGGCGAGATGAGCCTTTCGGACGTTACACTTCTACCACAAATCGTGGATTTTATTTTGAGGGCAGTTAGAAAATGCGTGCATTTTTTTGCACTTTCTTTGCTGTTTCTAATGCTGACGACTCTATGCCAACATAACTAATGCATTTTTGTCTCCATTTGTTTTTCTCATCCGCCATAATATGTTCCCATGACAGCGCTTTATGATTGTAAAGTTTTGAAATCACCCACCCACGCATACCAAGACAGAGAAATCAGACACCTTAAATTCTGTTGCTCCCCATGTCACATATGCATCATTCGGTGCGTTTTTCCCCACCTTTCCTGCCATACTGGCATTAAATTTCCTTCCTGTCATACTGGTATCATACTTCCCACCATCCACCTCAACGGAAGCTTTTGCAATGTACAACGACTCCCCCTCTTTGGTCCTACCTCCAAAAACAGCAAATGGTGGAATGACGCCACCTCCACCTTTTACCCATGAGAACTTCATGTCTTCTGAAGTGTAAACCAGGGTTTCACCTCCCGTATTGTAAGTCTCCCCTCCTTCAAAAGGGAAGAAACAAACGGCGAGGGATTTTGAATCGAAGAATGCCAGTTTCCCGGGGAGTATGTCGTCGTCTCCATTCGAATGGGAAAAGCGACAGATGTAAGTGGTTCCGAGGAAAGGATCCGTTCCTCCAGGGACCAAAGCAGATCGGTCTTCAATGGGGAGGTACTCGAAATTCTTGAACTGGACGGTTGGGCAACCTGTCATATTCATTTCATTTACAACGTGATATCTCAACATTAAATTATTGCTTTTCCTTTACCGACAAGTTTGGGTGGGGCAGAGGTATTGGTGGTAGTGGCGACATCTATTGTTTTGTAATGCTTTCGAGATAAGCACGAATATGGCTAAACGGGTTACGAGTTCGTCCCATATGATAAAACGTACGTGGTTTCTGTGGTTTGGTCACTTGCTGGAACCTCTGGTGCAGCTGTAGTGGTAGTGGCGACATCTATTATAGAAACTTTATAATGCATTCGAGATAAGCAAAACAAGTAAAAAGGTTTTGAGTTCATCAAAACGCACCTGTGGTTTGGTCACTTGCTGGAACCTCAGAGGAAATTTCAGCACTGCCGTCGCAATGATCTGCTTCATTGCTATCATACGTCACGTCCATCCCTATGTAAAAAGCAAAGGTAATCTTAGATAAATGACCAAAACCAAATCATTGAAAATTGTAGTATTGAATACCCTGCATTCCTGGGTGTTCCTCCTGTGACCCCTAGAAAAACAATGTAAAAGCCTGAACAGAACTACTTGCCAGAGGTTGCAATTTCAACTTACAAAAGTTACGTCGATATTCACCCTTGAAACATCTTCCGTCTTGCTAGGGGCTAAGCGTCCCTCAACGTAGGTAAACAGCAGCAGGCTGCTCAAGGCTCCAAAATGCATCGTGTTGAATTTCATGTCTTTTGATGTTTTGTCATACAGTGAAGGGTTGCGTTACGACTGCCACCGATCCTAAGTCAAAATGTATTAGCTTATAAACCAACCAAATTTACATGCATTTTGGTATTCTATAAAACATTTGGTCATTACATAAAACGGATTGTCATGCTTATCTCAAATCTCAATTATCCACCTTTTCAATAATTTGGTAGTATAAAGCTTCAAATATTTTGTAGTCCATAAAGTTATAATGAAATCAAAATTTCTTTATGCGACAAGTCAATCGAATTGTAAGCAGTCCATATCCTGGAGGATGTATGTTTTGAAAGCCTTTCTTTTCATACACTTTACGTACGTAATGTTTTCGGTACGTAACATAAATCTTTTAACAATGGTGTTAGCTAACCCACCTTAGTTAAAATTGCCATCACTCACAATTATTGGCAGAAAAAAAGCGTCACAAGGTCCCGTACAATCTGGCAAGTACAAGTCTGAAAAAGTCATGTCTTATTATTAAATGTTATTTAAATCAAAGACGTCTCTCCTTACCCCGACTGACTTTGATCCCTCCATCGTTGAATCCTTACTCTCATCATCGCTGTCGCTTCAACTGTCCTGTTCTCAAGTAATCAATCGTAAAAATAACATCCATACGGCATTTCACTGCAACAATGCAACCTCTCTAAAACAATACAATCAAATCAGTTCATGCGCCAAAAGGAAGACTATCATGCTTTTCTGTTGTTTGTCGTGGGTGGTATCAGGGGTAGTGTTGGGCGTCTCAAACTGACAAGGAAGCACCAACCACCAAAAGAATTTTTTTATGGATTTTGTTTTTTACCAATTGCAGGCACTTGCGCTTCGTTTCGTTATGATTTATGTTGCGTACTCTAGGTGGAGATTGTGCCGTGTATCGTCGATGGAAGATGCGTGATGCGTGCTTGATGATGATGATGAAGTTGTTGAGGAACGTGAGACGACAGTTTCCCATTCGCATTGTGAGTCTGACGACAAGTGGCTTGAGTGTGGAAAGTGTGGAAATAGATACGAGGTGAGACTTTCCTTACACCTACTGTGACTTTGAATCTGAATTTCAATTCCCTTGTCCATCGTTGGGTTGGGACCCTTCAACTGTCCCCTAATCTCAACTCACCTCTATTTATCAACTTTTGCAGATACCATCAAGTTACAATAATGCAACCTCTCTCAAAAATAATACAATCAATCGGGACGACATAAACACTGTGTGCTGGAAGGAGGGTTGCTTTCCTCTTGTTGGTGGTATTTGGTGCGCTTTTGGGCGTCTGAACCTAAGAAGGATGCACCAACCAACACAGCTCTTTTTGTAGATTTACTTTTTTTACCAATAATTAGATATATGCACCTGAGATTCGTTGGTTTCGTCATGATTTGTTATTACCCACAGAGACCCACGCGCTTTAGACGTATCGTATGATTATGAAACAAACGCACAAGGCAATTTAAACGTAATTAAAGAGGCATGCCTTGTCGTCGCAGGAATTGGATTATGGATTAAGTCATTAATTAATTCAGTATTTTGTAATTGTCAGTCACACTTCTTAAATGCAAAAAAATCAAAGGTCTCTTACTCCATGATAAAATGACATTCTACAAATTTAACCACTCACACATCCTCGAACCAAACCAAAAGTGCAGCATGATATGCATTTTCTGGCTGGCATATTGACTGAAGTTTCTTGTTGCATCGCTTTCTTCTTATGTGTTACCGTGTCAAGTTGCAAGTGACAACATAAGGAGGATGCAATGTTGACAACGACGACTTTTTCTCAATGACCATACATTTATGTAGCATGCATGCAATTCTTCCGCTGAAAGACACGACACATGACACCACGATATGTTAAGGAATAAGAAAGAGGATTATCAAGAACTCGTTCTCCACATTATGCCACATCACCAACGGTGTTAAAACAACTTCATATGAATCATGAAATGAAACTCTTCTTTTGGTACAATACCTTGTCCTATCCCTTTTTCTTTCATAATTCAGTTTAATAATTCAATAATTCTCAATTATTTGCGAAACTACCAAAAATAACTTGCATTTACCTTCAGAGATTTCTTTTGTAGAGACGCAACAGTCACATTTCTTGTACGAATAAATTGAATTTCTTTGGAATAGTATAACAAACGTTTTTACATAATACAGTCGTCGAAGCTTACAATTTTGCTTTCCCTTTTATTTTCTCCTCCTTCAACATTGGTCCAGTTTTCTGTAAGTTGAACAGGGTGAAAGTACCCGTGATTTCTCCTTGCGCATGGAATCATCATTCACTTATCCAAAGTGATATAGATGGTTTTTTGAATGTTCCTTGTGCACCGCACAGTGATCTACAATAAGTTTGGAATAATGAAATAATGATTAACCACAGTTGAGTCCTACATTAAAAATGCTACGTCATTTCTTAATTTCTCTTCTTAAAGTTGAAAGTGTGCCTCAAAATGCCATTTCATGCGAAAAGTGCCAAAAGTGATATACCTAATAAATTGCCAGGTTTCCGAATAAAAAATTCTCTCACCATGCACTGCATACAACTTTCACCACAACAATTTCTTTCCTCACTTTGAGAGTGGGGTCACATCCACTTAATCTGTATAATGGCAGTATTTAGATTAAAACATAGGAAGCTTAAAAGAGTATATAGAATTTACACCGGAGCAGTATAATGTACTGCTCAGGTCTAAATTCTAATTCTGCGGGCAAGATGTGATGAAGGAAAAAGGAAAGTAGTCAAACTATCCATTTTTCGGTGAAGTGGAATACAATATTCTTCATTAGACTTGGATGAACCTTATTGTTATTTACTAATTGCAAGAGAAAGTCAATTCAAAAACCATTTATTTCGTGAAAGAAGGGCTCGTATGTAGGGTGAATTGCATCAGGGCTTATATGCTACAAATTATCCAATTACGTAACCATGGCAAATGACATGTACACAATAATTCAAAGAACAGAAGGCAGAGCATAGAAGCAGAAGAAGGAGAAGTCAAGTGTGATTTTGTGAATGAAGAAAGGTCCCTCCCCCTCTGCCCTCCCTTCCTGAACTGAATGAATGAATGCCCGAGAAGCATAATATTATAGGCGTCTCTCCGTCTGTGAGATTGACTCTTATTATTACAAAATTCTTCTCCGAATTGAATTTTTCAGGAAATGAAGTATAAAATTGAGAGGAGATTATGCGTTTTTCTGATTAGTGACCTCTTCTTTTTCAATTCTCTCAAATAGCATTAACTATTATGGCTGCCTAAAAATTATAGTGACAAGATCATTGACCAGAAAGGCAGGAGGACAATTCAATAATAACTGTTATTTTTATAACTCTGAACAAAAAAGCACAAACGATTTCAATCTCTCAAATGTTCGAATCTCCGCATCATGCTGCTCAGAGTCATCTGAGTCTCGGTAGATTGTAGATATTCATAAAGAACGGTGAAGAAGTAACCCTGCACTCCTGTCCCCCAAAGGAAGAAGGGAAGGAGCTGGATCCAATGGGCCCCATTAAAGAGTAGGAGAAGGCAAACTACGAGAGTTCCACACAAAAATGATGCAGTAGTCAGCAGGGCTGCCCTGAGAAAGTACTTTTGAAACTGAAACCAGAGAATGACAAGAAAGAAAGAAAATTACCTTCGTCTGTGTAGTTTATGCTGCGTTTACCTTGCGAGAAATAACGATAGACAGCAAGGCACTCATTCCGCAACTAAGGCAAGCAAAGAAACACAAAGTGGATCCGACCAAAAAAATGAGGTTCATATCTGTACAAAAGAGGTGACAATATTAGCTATTTTCACCTCAATACTAACAACGTTCCTAACATAAGCAAAAACCACAGCAATCCTTTGAGGTTCGCTTCAATCAAGCATGAAAAATCAGGGCTGAATTGTTTTAATTGGATGAACTTACATAAACCACTAAATCCATTGCATAGCCAACCCTCATCCTCCTCCTCCTCATCATGACTTTCACCAAAGGTTGGCAAGACGATAGAACACGTCGTGGTCGTTGGAAGGGTTGTTGAAATGCAGATGCGAATTGTGGTTTGAGTTGTCAAGGTTGTTAGGTGCAGATTTGTGAATGAATGTGGGGGTGGTGGCTGGATTTCTGAGTCAAAGACCGTCTCATTTTCAGCTTCCTTTTGAAAAAAGTTGTCATCATGTTCCTTACTTGGTGTTTCAGGAAGGGTTTGCATGGTTGTTATGCAATTTAGACCCCAGAGTAAGGTGTCTCTGACGAGTAGCCGTCCAAACATCTATAGTTGAATAAAAGGAGGAAACCATACGTTCTTACATCTTATACAAAATCAAAGATGAATGATACACTGACAAGTAGAATGACCTCATACCAAATTAAGGACCCCCATGATTATGATTGCATTTCGTGTAGAAAGGCAAAAGAAAGCCATTTTTAGGTCACTTTTCTAATGCACGCACAACTCAGAAGAATAAATTGTTGAGTGAAAGTAGAGTATGATCAGACTTGAATGGGTCCCTTCTAAGATGATGTGGCCTAGATGGGATCCTCTAATCAACTGCGAATTTAGGTGTCAATTGAAATGAGTTCCGATAGAAGTATGGAAACCACGTCATACAAGGTAGTTAAACTAAAAACGGTGTAGACCAACAATCTTTCTATGGTAGAAAGAACCAAGACGCCGTGTCGTAAGATTGCGATGGGATGATGAGGAGATAAGGCTTGCTGGGCTAAAGATGATGATGATGAAAAAGGCAGATGCAGTGCAGTGGTTGTCTGATTTTGACCACAAGTGAAAGTATGACAATGATATGATCCTCATTCTGATGCTCATATTGCTCCATTATTATTTATTCCTTTGCATTTTCCAATTAAATTGACAAATACAAGCAGCAACTGTCAAGAAAAACTGTACTTCTTAGAACTAAAGATAATTTATTCCATTTTTCATTCAATCATGGGGTATGATATTTCCCGTCTTATCTTCAGTTAGAGGTACGAATCCTTTGGATCCCACGTGAAATCCAGAGTCAACAAAGTTAAGTTGAATGCGGGGATTGAGAAGAGGAAGAAATGAAAATGAAAGTGCGAGAGGCTGAAATGTTCAATTCAACCTGCCTGAAGCGAATTGTATTGCATTTTGTTGTCATCCTTTCTCCAACTCCAACTACCAAAATTCGAAAAAGAAAAGAAAAAGGCTGGAGAAAATCAGTCAAACCTTAGAAGAAAGGAGATAAAAGAACGTCAATTTTTTTGGGATTCTGACAAAAGGTCCCTTCTTTCCTTCTGAATGAACCCAAAAATAAAAAATGATCGAATTTTATGAATGAGACAGGTTTGTAAGCGTGCCACAAACAACCGAAAATGACAAATGAATGAATCAAAGTTTGGGAGGGTTGATGATGATAATGATGAGAGACAAGACGGCTCGACGGCGGTGGGGACGGCTGAAGGCTTTTTAATGAATTATGGCATTGTTCATAATTGATAAGTTTTTGTGAACTAAACACCTTCAATTGGATGTTGGTTGGTTTGGTTACATTTTTTTCTTGTTTTAATTTTTTGGCAATTCATTATGCCTTCGACGTTAATGAGCTTTTCAATCTCATAATATTCATCAGTCATTTACAGTCGAGTCAATATAATAGTAACAAAGGAGCCGCCTTGCCTTGTGATCTTGGAATCAAATTATATTATCATCTACATTGTCGCCAAGTCAAGTCAAAACTTCATCAGAAAAAAAGAATACCTGGAGAAAGTTGTGTGAAAATTAATATGAATGAATGGAAAGATTCACAAACAAACAACAGCCTTGGTAATTTACTTTTTATTCAATTTTTTCCACGAATTACATCATCCAACTCTGTAATCCTATGCGTCACTCAAATAACAGAAAGGCTCATGCGTTGTTGAATAAAACTTAGCTTTGTGACTTGTGAGTAGCTCGGAAAGATTGCTTCTTTCTTTCTAATTTGCCAGCCTACATCTTAGACCTGTTTTTGCTCCGTTTTGTAATTTGAATTTTTTGTAATTACACCATACTGTCTATGAATTACACACACACAAGACGAAACCGTCTCAACAAACAAAATGTGCTGAAAACTGAAATGCCAATCCAACTCTCGGTCATTTATTATTGCCTCATTTGCAATTTGTGCCTCGTATGTGCTGTGGGTAAGTCAAAATCAAAACGACATTATACTTGCCACTTCCTCCATAAGTTCAATACGACGTGCAATTAGTTCCACGGGCTATTCGATGTTTGAATTGTTTGTGAGTTTAGAACAGACCATAGTATGCGATGCCTATGGAACAGACTCAAATGATGAACAACAGAAAAATATTAATAACCAAACCTAATACTGAACAATCAACAATCTCATTGCCATTACAATTTTCATATGAAATTTGTCCAGATATGTAAAAATCAATATGAATGACACAAATTTAAATGGATAGAACTTTCATTCACTAATTGTAAAGCATTACAAAAACAGTAGTAGTTGCAGCTTTATGATTGACTTTCTCTTTCTCCACAGCATCAGCTTTTTTTGACTATGACTTAGCAAGTAAAGTACAATCATAGTTACAACACTTTCAACCCTGCATTTTCAAAAGTTACCCCTTCCTCCTTTCGTAATCTTGGTTGATAATCGCAATTTATTCCTAGTTGGACTGGAATTGGAACAGTATTCCATAGCATCACAAATGATGACTTTTCTGGATTGACCATAACTAAGCTCAGAAAGAGACAACGGAAGTCAAGCCTTTGTGGAAAGGAATTTGAATTGTCTGACATCGCATTTGTCCTGGTATGCAAAAACTTCACTTTCCTTCGTCTAATTTTATTATGCAGTAGTTTGTTATTCTTATTGTCTACCAATAAATTAGGTAGTGGTATGTAGTGGTTGGTGGGGCTTGTCTGTATTGTCTGCATAATGAAAAACAAACAAAACATGTTTTACGAGTACTAGTAATGTCACATTTCTCATCTTACCCCAAGTCCCAATCACTGGGTACATTTTGGGCTCAAGTCTAAAAACTTTTGGTTTGAATTTACAGATACAAACGTGTGGAAGAGAATGGAGGAAAAAGAACATAACGCGGAGAAAAGGAAGAGTTTGTTTTGTATTTTGATAGTATGACGAAATGTCATGGCATGAGGATGTCAACCCAATCCAGCTTTCCTCGGCCGGAGACCAAGTCATCAAAATTGATGGATGGATTTTTTAGTCATGTCGTATGTATAACTCTTCTATTATGCCATAGACATTTGTGAAATTTTAGTGTAGTAGACACAAGTACCATGTTGAAATTAGTTTTTTTTATTAATAGCTGCTTTTTCAATTACACAAGGTGAATGAAATGTCAAGTAAGCCTTGATAAAATGCAAATAATGCATAGTTATTAAAAAAAAGAATTTAGAGGAGGAACAAGATGACCATAAAAGTTGATATACATCTAATGAAGTCATGACCTATAAGGCTGTCTTGTCATTCCCAATCCATGTCTTCCATCAATTCCATCATCAACATTCTCCTTTTCAGAAGAGCAAGCGAGTACAATCTAGTTATAACATAGGAGCCAGCTAAATAGTAAAATCTACCAATTTACAACCATTTTAAACGTCTTCCTGTCAATTGAAAAGTAATGCAGTCAATTCTCAACTCAAATCCATTTCTTCTTCTTCATCTCCAGAAGGGTCTTTGCTTTCGTCCCTGCTGCCCTCATTCTCAACTTCAGAAGAGCGGCACAAGTACAATCTTCCGAAAATATTTGTCCACCAGATAGGAAGTGAACGTGTGCAGTCACAATCCGGCCAACAATAATCCTGCAATGAAAAATCCGGCCGCCCATATGCTTTCTCACCAATTTCGGCTATATCCTATGCTTTCTCACTAAAACTCAATGCTTTCTCACCAAAAAACCAATGCTTTCTCACCAATTTCGGCTATATCCTATGCTTTCTCACTAAAACTCAATGCTTTCTCACCAAAAAACCAATGC
>JAQGCL010000697.1:0-11733 GCA_034699605.1 Isotomiella paraminor
AAACCATTCATTAGCAAACAAGGAAGGAAACAAATACCTGGCAAAGCCATCTTATGACCCATAATATCTTCAACTGGGTAAGATGGCTGCAGAATGTGTGTAACCAGAGGACTCTTCTATGCTTCCACTTATTGTGAAGAGCAAAACGAATTGATGAAAGCTTATTTACAATCTGTCGGGTACATTGTCCATAACAATTTTTCTTTTTTATTTTTCCATGGGAATTCCGATCCGATTAGGTCCGATCGTCTTTTCAATTATGTATTTAACCTATTGCTTCGAGTCGCTTACTGGCGTTACCGTCAACACAATGATTAGTATTAGTATCCTATCCTATATGTTTTAATCATCTCATTGTTATGATTGCATGATGTTGCACATAAAGATGTTTCTGTCCATATCTAGGTCATCATTCATTAAGTCATTTCACAATCAAAGCACGAGGCAAAATGAGATTTCCTTTTCAAGCTGTGTGATGTCAATTTTAGCTGACCACCAACAGAAATACAAGTTTTGTTATAGATTTATAACAAAGTCATAACACTCCGAAAAACCAAAACCCACATAAATTCCCACACACCCACAGATTGTGTGGGTTATTGTGTGACAGCTCTTACCTTCGACATCATACTATCTTCAGTTTGTTGTCAAAGAACAATTTTTTTTCTATAGTTTTAAAAATTCCTGTTGTGACATGTCATCATCATTGAGTTTCTTCAACGATGACAAAATCTTTTTTTTAATCTAAAAGATATTGATAAAGGAATTGGTTCCTTTTCCGTTCAATTGTGTGTAGACTATTTAAGTTGGTAAAATCTAACATTGGGAATTTGATTGACATCATTACTCTTAAGTACAATTCCAGCATTTAAAAAAACAGAATAATTATTTACAAGCACAATTGCAATTCATATTCATCTTCATTCTCTCTCTCTCACTCTCTAAAATCACTGCGAGCTTTTTGGTAACGTCAGGCCGTATGGAACTAAAATATTCGTTCGAGAAATGCAATTGTCGTGCATTTTGTCGCCCGTGATTTGAACCCTCAGGTAAGAATAAAATAACAGCATTGGTTTTTGTCTTTAGATAATTTTTATTTTTCTAGGTCATAGGATTCTTCACTAAAGTAAATTCTCACTTCAACTCCATCAATCGAGATCCAAATCTCTCCATTCTCGGATTCCAAGGAAAAGCAATTGTCTTTTTCATTCCAAGCACGCTTAGTAGCAGCAGCCACTTGTACATTCCCTACAAAGTGACGTACTTGTTCCCTATAATTAAAGTAGACAAAGTCCCCCTGGACCTCTCGTCTGATGTAGTGGTTTCTAATGAACGCTTTCATCCCCTCCATGAAAATCACGGTAGGTCTCTCTCTCAGCACTTGGTCTATGAATTTTCGTAGATTCTTATCTTTCACGTCCATCTTCTCCTGCTTGACAAAGTCCTCAAAGTCCATCATTATGGGTTCGGCACCAGGTTCCTTGTATGTATGTTTGTAAGTGATTCTTAATTTTATTACATTACAAAATTTAGTTCAGTTCACAATCCATGGAGACTGTATTGTCTCAATTAAATAACATAGAAAATTTCATCAAGATTATCCTCCGACAAAGGTAGTGTCTGGAGGATACATACAGCGTTGCCACGCTGCAATTCGATGCTAATTCTCTGAATCAGGAAAGCTATGGATCTAGGTTCTTGCGTTAACCCTCGGATTTCTTTACCGATGTCTTTAACAAGTTGTTTGGCTTCAGGGCTCCAAGGAACAAGGCTTTCTAAACCAACAGGGGCAAAATGATATTGGGTCGACAGAGTTAGGTATTTTCTTCTTTTGTCCTTTTCTCGAATGATTGCAGCGGCATCTGCTTCTTGGGATGTCTGACGAAGGTAAGATTGGGCGACTGTATTTGCAACTATAACGTCCCAAATTAGTAGTAGTCCCATTTTCCAAGCTACATAGGTCAGTCAATCCGGTCGTTTTCCATCTTCTCGGCTACAGTCCGTCCTTGCCTCTACAAAATAAAAGTTTTAGGATGACTTATGATGATGATGATGGTTTCTTTAGTTTGTTTTTTTCGTTGGAAAATCCCCTAAATGATGGCTCAATTCCATGTTAATAGACACAATATTAAAGATGTTGTCAATTTTTAAAAAAAAAAATTCTAATTCCCAAATTTTGTTATCCTTCTATTCTTGGATTGGAACTTTCTTTAGTTTGTTTTTTTCGTTGGAAAATCCCCTAAATGATGGTCTCAATTCCATGTTAATAGACACAATATTAAAGATTTTGTCAATTTTCCAATTTTTTAAACAAAAAAAACGGGCCAATTGTTTACTTTGTACCTTGTAAATGTAAGTCTATAGCAAAAGTGTTTGTTTAACAATTCCAGTTGTAGTGTAGGATCAAATGCAGCACTATATTATAGTGAAGCGCGATGCAGTACTTTGCCAAAATCAGTTTGTTTGGCAAACATAAATTGCCACACGGAATAATTGTTTGTTTGTTACTCTGAAGGAAGGCATTCAGTTTGTCTCACTTTGTTTACATTGTCTCCTTTATTTGATATTCACATTTTGTCAGGGCGTGCCTAATAAATCTTAAAAATTGTAGGAAATTTATGTGCCTCTGTCCATTAATTTCTAAGCCAAATGCCACCGTTGCTCCATAAAAACGATTATGTTGCGGACGATGACGTTCATACGACAATCATACTTGATCCTCCTCGTGGGTGGTCACAGGACTCGAACTTGTAGGATTTGTAGGGGGGGGGGAATCAGTAAATGAGTAATCAAATCAGAATACTTATTTGAAGCAAGTTTATAACAAAGTCTTACTTTATTTCATGTAACTATACTTTTTCATTTCACTCCACTTCCATTTCACTTTCAAACATTTTTCCGTTCAAATTTCGTCATAAAGTTTCAAAGGAATCCATTCAGTGGCCTCTTGGAGGAGTTATACTGACTGAAATGCATTTCCAAAAAAATTGATGATATTCTTAATAAATAGAGATTTAGATTATCCCATAGTGTCAATCTTATAGTTAGTTTATGTTTGTTTAATTTATTTACATATAGTGTTTTTCTACGGAAAGAACGATTAGATTTATACTTTCAATTATGTGTTCTGTATGTGTGATTTGAATAATAAAAACAAATAGAAACAAATAGAAAAAAATGCTCAAACATTTCAATTATAATATCAATATATTATATTTATTGATTACATTATTGAACATTTTATGTCCTGTAACATTGCAGACAACTTCGTCAACCTTCCTGTATGACCCCCTCAATGACCCAAAATGACAATTTTCAGCGTAACCCTGCCCCAAGTACAAGAACGATTTAATAATTTACAATTTATCAACTGTACATCTCAATGGTTTGGTTGGTCAACGGTAAAAAAACCAACAATTTGACAATTTTTCCAAACGTATTAATCTTTTTCTAGGATCTTCAGAAAGAGACACATTATATCTGACACTTCTTCTTTTGACAAGTAGGCAGGCTCCATTTTTCTATTCATTCATTCTAAAATCTATTTCTATATATCTATCAGTGATTTCATACTTCAACCACCACGACAAGAAGGAACAAAAAAGCAAAAACAGAACAAAAAGAAATTGATCCAACGGAATCAATTAATCAACTCCGTCAATTTTATGAAAGTCAAATCATGAAAAAAAGCTTGAACGTTCAACGTTGATTCGAAAAGTACTTCTGAATTGTACTGGAAGAAATCCATCACCGGCATCCCAACCAATGGATGAAATAGGGCCTAAAAAAGATTCCCAAGCTCAAGGTAAAATGTACCACTCTGTTCCTTTCATTCTTTTCGTTACTTATTTATTTATTATTACTCTGTATAGAAGGAGGACCAGATCAGAGGAGTAGGAAATCTATTCTACTCTCAACTCGAGATCAACTTATCAAGTATTTGAATTACAAAGGGAAAGTTGAAGATTTTGATAAGTCAGTGAAGTACATCAAATTCATGAAGAGTTTGATTTCTAATCAAGGGATAAGCAGACTTCCTAATAAGAAGGACAACATACCAACAACAAACCTAACTCACAAAAACAGGAAAGTAACAATAAGGAGAAGTCCAAAAGGGGCGGCGTTGCAATGCAGATTTGCAGATGTGGGGATAACCAAATGGGAGACAAAATGTAAATTTTGTTGGAAATCTGTCACGGTGAGTTGTATATGGAATAAAATGATTATAATCGTATCAATATAATAATTTTTTTCAAATCTTCGGGGATTCTGTGTAGGATTTTACGGCTGGAACATGTCTATCTGTTAATTGTGAAGGCTTGCGTCCAAGCTCAGGGGTTCTTTTACATGATGGTAAATCAAAAACGCCAATGTATTCAGTCGTACGGATCTTCAATCCCTTTTCAAGCGTGGCCCAACAACTCATTGACAAATTATAAAGGTTAGATGTTAACAAAAAACTCAATGTCTACCTATGGGACCATCCTTTCCTTCGATCATATCTGGAGTCAGGGGAACGAAAATTCGAACTACAAAAGAGTTGGAAAGTGAAATCACCAATGGAATCTCAGTCCATTATGGTAAATGGATTTATTTTTATCATAATAATATATATTATTTATTACCTATTATTTTTCTAGATGACACTATATATCCTAACAAGATTCCATAACATTAATAAACCAAATAGGAACAAAATTCAAATCGTAAAAGGTTGGGTGGAATACAAGAGCAAAACAATTGATGGAATCAAAGGGAGGGAAATTGATTGGGGGAGGGTTAAGGAAATCCTACTAAATAATGGCCTAAGTTTTTCCACACCTTTACTCCAATCTAAAGATCGAGAGGGAGAATAGTCCACTCAAGCCTCCAAGTTTCCATGTCTGTCTCCCTCACTCCTATGAAGCTCGAAACGGGGAAGGGGGACAGTATGATGGTATAAGTGAGTCCCGTTGGCAACACGAAAAAGGAGCTAAGAGTCACTACATCTCAAAAAATGCCCTTTCTCATTTAGAGAATCCAAATATAGTGGAAATATTTCAAGAAGAAATAAATGAAAATACCAAGGAGCTCCTGTCTCCATACATTCGAAAGGAAAAGACTCTGGAGGAATTAAGTGGGGAAGGGCAAAGTCTCCTCAAATACCTCAAAATGAAAGCAGAATCAGCAGAAGAGATGGGTCTATTAGCTACTTGCCTAGCTAGAATCCTGGAGCTAGAGGATACTGAAGGAAAGAAAATCTACCCTCTGACTTCCAAACTTAAACACCATGATCACTCTGAACTTAATCTACGCACATTTCAAACAATTTTCCAAATCAAAACTAGACGGGATATTATCCCGACCTGGAGTTGCCCCCTTCTAGTAATCAATGGTAATCAAGTGGAATTTCTTGATACTGTTTATGATACTACTCTTGATACTGTTTTTGACTGGGTTAAAAATCGTCAATGAATCTTTTTTTATTTGTATATGTATTTGTTTATTTGCATTAAAAGCACTTTTGTAAATAATTTATCAAAAACATAGATTCTCTTGTTGGATTGAGGGGAGGGTTTTATCCTTAAAAGAAAATGCAATTCATAAATATGCATAGAAAAGTAATATGCAATTCAATTTAATTCATCAGTCACATTACAAAAGTCACACAATAAAAAAAAAAGAAAGAGAGACATAAAACAATCTAAAATTAACCACCAAGTGGGTTCAATTTGTCAAGTTTGTCAGGGACAAGCTTTACTATAGCACTTGGGTGAATTAACATAAAAGCATGGAAAATTGATTCAATTATTTCCGGGAGGTCAGCTCTAAATTTAGCAGCGACAGCTTTGGCAGCTTCCACGTCACCAGTGTGGGTGTTACATTGACATCGTGGGTGTTACATTCCCCACAGTGTGGGTGGACCATTTGTGGGTGTAACATTTATTTGTGGGTGTTGGATTTATTTGTGGGTGTGGCATTTGTCTGTGTGTTTGTTGTGTAGTTAAGTAGGTCTCAGCTTACCCATATTAAGTACAATAAATAAAATAAAGAACAATCCTTCTCATCTTCTATAGGGGCTACGCTGGAAATTCCCTCCACTAGATTGATGTAGAATTAATTTCCCTCCATCTCTTCTGATCTAATGCTTAGGATAAATGAGAGTTGAGGTTTCCGGAGGAATAAAATCGCAAATAATTTACATGTAAAAACATAGATATGAATGAATAGGCTACAACAATATATGAAGTCAAGATTAATCCATGTCTTCCCTGATCCGAATCCTTCCGAGAATATTGAAGAGCATTAGAAAGGCAGGGTGAACTCTGTTTTTTTTCAAAACATTGATTTTAATTATATAGTTTGCATCAGTATTGGATCTCTTCTCTTGCAGTCATTTTTAGTTTGAAGTAACCTATCAAAGCCTAATCTAGCATATCTAGCAAAGCCTGGGAATTGTGCAATTAATGTAAAAATACGAATTGATTGAACATAACCATCCATTACAGTTTTGTCTACCACTGACAATGAGGATGAATGGGTCTCTTGAGGAAAAACTATATACTGTCTGACATTTCACCAAAAATGATGGTGAGGTCCATAGACGGACAATGTTCAGTTTATGTCCAAGTTAAAGCTAGCCCTGGTAAAAGCAGCTAAAGACGGTTGCTGCAATTACAGTCAGGTTTCCCCAAGACATTTCGTCTGATGATAATGATCTGATTTTGAGAAAATGAATGCTGGTGGTGTCACAAAAATGACTCACGTGAGAAACAGAAAAATGTGGTTTCATGTATATTTATTTTTGTTACTCTGAACCTAAATGACAGGAACAATTTATTGGAATGTGGAATTTTTATAAATTTGGTATATTAATATTTGAGATGGGTCAAAGTGAGACTGAACGAAAGGGACAACAACTGTAGCGTTCAATGGTATTTTATTTGTTTATTTAGGATTGATTTGATCATGACTCATGTAATGAATCTTCTGGGGCCAAATTCGCCAAATCTTCAACTTCGAACAAAAATGCATGATTGTTGACATTCTAGCAAGTCTAAAAACTTTCATCCCCTCTGATTGTACCCTCTGCTCCATACATAAAAGATGAAGGTGAAGCTTAATATCCTCATAAATTTATTTGCTTTTACTTTTTTGTACGTTTCTATGCATTGACGAGAATGAGTTGGATGATGTTTCAATTCAATTCATACAGGTTGCATTTTGCAAATACTTATTCACATTTTGTAATTTGAAACATGAGAAATTGTAAGATTTTAGACACATATGCGTATACATTATTTTATGCCATTTGTACATAATATTAGATAGATAGTGGTGGATATGGTGGTCCTTCGTCTATAAGTGGAAATAGTATCTAACAATTTCAACAGTCCTCACCATCACAATGAACCCTTCTATCATCATCTCTTCTCCATAAAGGAGCCTGAAATGGGACTGTCGTCATCCCAGGAATCTTTGTGTTGTTGACAAGGTGAGGAGTCATATATAGATACTCAACCCCAAAAGCATCAACAACATTAGCATACATGGCTCCAAACTATAATGGAAAGACATAAATTGTTCTCAACAATCTGATTGACTTCCAGCAGCAGCGACGGCAACAACAGCCCATTAAAGTGACAATTGTGTATGCCACTGCCAAGGAGGATGAAAATGACTCTCGTGAGAAATAGAAAAAAGACAAATCCTCGGTTACATCCACAGGGTTCTCTCAACCAAATAGACATGTGACAACATTAGCATCACAAAGGAGAGCTCGCTGGAGACAAAAATTAATGGGGGCATTCTGAGACATGGCGTAAAGGGTAAGAGTCTATGGTACCTGAATATAATCGTAGATACGTGCATACATACAGTGCATACAGTGCATAGAATAAAAAAACATCTTCTCGGAGGTATTATTTACCCTCATTCGTCGTCATATGATCCTGTTGAGAAGATTGGAAAAACTTGCAAGCCACCCTTGATAACAGCAATGGAATGTTGCTTTCCATTGCTGTTATCCTGTTTCCAATGCGCCAGTCTGTAATTTCATGACATTTTTGATTATTAACTGATGATGATGATTTTAGTGAATCCTCAACGAAGATTTTAATTTTATAAAAATCACACACGGATTGGAAATGGATCCCAAATGACAGATAAGAATGGGTGTTGGTACACATTCTGTTTCATTTATAAAATTCATTCACTTAAACGGAATCAACTTGTGCCCTTGTTTAATTAGTGCCCGACTCGCCATTTTCTGTCGTGCCAGCATATCACCTCAAAACAGAATGATATGAAATCTAATAAAATTTCTAGGTGCGCCCATGAAAAGGGTCAGAATGTGACATCACATTCGACATGCATAAAAAGGTTATTATTTTCCAATTTTCCATTTATTTTCTGCATTGGTCATTGCAATGCACCATGCACCATGTAAATTAAGCTATAATGCACTAACTATACTACCGTTAAAACATACCACTTTCAAACCAAATCATACAGAACAACATCGTCTTCGACATGTAGACGATTGCTGATATTAGCGACACGACGACAGATAATAGAAATGCCCAGGCTACTACCCTGATCGATGGTCTGTTAGCGAGTCATTAGACCAATATCCCCCATCAGAACAATTTAATGGAATGTGGATTTTGTATAAACCTAGTATACTCGTATTATTATTAATATTTGAGAGATGGGTCAAGTTACTCGTTAGACACTGAAAGAAAGTGACAACAATTGTTGCTTTCGTTGTTCTTTTTTATTTATATACTCGTAGGATTGATTTGATCATGATTCATGTAAATTCCTGGGGCCAAATTCGCCAAGAAATATTCAACTTCAGACAATAATGCATGATTGTTGATATTCTAACAATTCCGCAGGATAATAATTTTTTATTATTTCAACAATTATTTCACAATTCAAACTAGTTTATATTGTGAACGTTGGAGACGTCTCATAAATGGACCTTGCCGCACACACTGGATTGTTTAAATGGCGTGTGTGCTTTTCCAAAAGAAACTTCGTCTTCCACAGGAAGCAAACGAAACCGGAAGAAGAAAAATCATGAGGGATGTGAGGGTGACACGACGAACAATCAATATGAATGAGACGACCAATGTTGAGAGGAATAGAGTTTCAAAGAGGACACCGACCGAGGTTAATAAATTGGAATTCACTGTGGCAATGTGAGATTGTACGTTATTTCATTTTCTCTGTAAGGATCTCATCACATAATAGAGATTGCTCCGTCCACGGATCTCTTGTATATGGGATCTCATATCATCCATACTTCCCCTTCGATTGTACCCTGCTCCACACATAAAAGATTAGGGTGAGGTTTAAACACAATTTTTTTGCTACTACTTTTTTGTAAGTTTTAATGCATTTACGAGAATGAGCTTTAGATAGTGATTCAATTCAGTTGTTCCAGGTTACATTTTGCAAATACGTACCCACATTTTGTACTTTGTACATATACGTACACATTATTTTATGCCATTTGTACGTAATATTTTGCGGGTATAATAAATGATATGATATGTGATGTGGACTAGAGTCAGTACTCAAATTAGGACTCAAGATCCTTTCTAACGCAGTGCTAAAAAATGTAACAATCCTCATGAAGACAGTGAAGTGAACAATAAATTATTATTATAATGCAGGAATCCAAGACTTTTGAAATTTAGAGATCATTATTTTGTCCCAATAGTCTATGATGTCATTTTTATGCCTTTCGAATTTCATACGTTTTTCTCCAAAAGATATGAACTGTCAAACGAAGAATGAAACAGGTATATCTTCCTCCTCAGCAAAAAAAAATGAAATCTGAAGCAATCAACCAGAGAAAAATTAAAAAAATTAAAGGAAATTATTGATGGCTACTCTCGTTCTATGCTACGTAAAAAATAAGATGGATGATGTTGGTTGATGTTGAAAAATAAGAAGTTATGAAACGTGTAAGAAACGATAAGTATAAATGCTGTGTATTCATTAATAAGGTTGAAGTGGACGGACTATGAAGTCAAGACAACAGGTTAGATTACAAATTTTTCAGTTTCTACTACACATCGTCAAAATAAAGAGTCAGAATGCTAAATCACAGGTGAAATCATAGTGGGTATGTCACGTAATTAATAGTCGTACAAAATATAGTCTTAACAAAAATTAGAAAATACAAAAAGATGAGTTGCTATGGATCACCCCCAAGTATCCATCCCTTATGAGTGTCACGTCAACGGGAGAGTCCAGTCTGGTCTCAGGAAGATGGGACTGGATGGAATGAAGGAGATGACCAGAGGGAGAGAAGACATGAAGACTTTTGTTGAAAGTGTCTTCCACGATGATATTCCCTCGCCAAGCCAGAGGGACGGTAGAGGAGGCCTGGGGGGACCAGCTTCTCACGCCTCCGGCAACCAAAACTGAAGAGGAACTCGCCTTGAGGACCCAAGACTTGAACCCGATGAACACAACGTGCACATAAACCATTAACCATTGTGGTTCTGTTCGCTCATAGCTTCGTAATTTCCCCGTCATTTTACAACAGAAAAATTAATTCCATTTCCAGAAAGAAAGCTCTCAATATATATTTTCATCGACAAAAATAACATTCTTAATTTATTTTGTCTTCACCACAAGTGCCATGCTACCAATTACACCTTGAGGCATTATACATATAGCAACAATGATATGATTTATTGATTCAATCCCAACTCCCACAAGTGTTAATTTGTCTAAAAGTGGACCATGATGTATATTCATAGCACTTTATTTGAAGTTCATAACATAACATGGCTCTGTCGTCCTGCCGATTTTCTCAGATTAAGGTGCAAAAGATGGACTCATAAAAAATCGCATGCAAAATGAAGCTACATAGCTTGTATTTGGGTGTCTTTAAGTAAGTTGATTTCATTCATTCATACCTTTATACATTGTGTTTCTGTAATCACTTTGGTCAAATTTGCAGCACCTCAATCAAAATTGAAATGTAGATACCTATAAGTAGGCTGGCCACCTGTATTATATTTAATAGTAGAGAACTCCTTTTTTAAAGAAAAAAACCTAAAAAGACAAACTGAGCGTTTCATGCACATATAGCAAATGCATGGATCCAGATCCAGACACTCATTCACACCAGCCACGAAGATAAAATATCATGATACTAAACCTAACCTCAATTTGTGATGTGGGGCAATGGTTATTGCGAACAATAAAACCCATACAGTGTGACATCCTATTGTGACAATCAGTTATATAGGTATAAAATAATTTGACATCAGACACGAATAACTATTGGGGCAAGTGCTAATCAGAATTGCAAATACACGGAATTGTTATGTATACTGTCTTGAATCCTCAAACTCAACTTCTACTCTATCATTTTCTAAGTAACACTCATGACTAATGAGTCATGAGACTGAGCCATGAGTTCCTTCTTTTAATTGTTTCGGATTGAAATATCACCCCGTCCATGAGAGTAACACAGGGTGTCCGGGTGGTTATAGAATTGACAAAATTTTTATTATTGAGTCTATTAACACGGATTTAGGACTGTCGTTTAGAGTATTTTCCCTTGACAAAAATGAGCTAAGAAACATCCAAATCATAGAATAGAAGGATATAAATTTTTGGACTTCAAACTTTAACTGAACAAAATTTTTATTCTTGAGTCTATTAACACGGATTTAAGACCGTTATTTAGAGTATTTTCCCTTGAAAAAAATGAGCTAAGAAACA
>JAQGCL010000698.1:0-11731 GCA_034699605.1 Isotomiella paraminor
TCGCGAGGATCCTCGACGTACCCGTTCCGGAAACCGGGACATTGGACAGGGGCTCTGCAAACAGTCAAAGGTATCCCCTTCCGTGGGAGACACTCTCCTTCTTGTGGATGGAAGGCCTTCCGCACATCGCACACTTTCCTGTGCGCTTGGCCCGAGTCACAAAGGAAGTAGAGAGTACAGGAAGGGTCCGTCGCGTCAGGGTACAGCGCATTGGGTAGATTTTCAGGGCACACACAATCTCTTGTCATGATACTACAGTTGAGTTTACGAACAGGATTGGTTTCCAGCTTACCCCACGCCAGGTTCAGGCTCAGCAACGTGTTGATGCAGAAAAGGAAAACCGCAAATGTGGTCAAGGATGAATCATGGAATGGGTCTGGGAAGAATGTGAATTTTTTATTTTGAAGTGTGGAGGACATTATGAACCTCTTAAGACTAGACTAGATCGAACAAACAATGCACTTGAAATATATTTTATGAAAAGAACAATGTACCTACGTCATCCCATAAACAATACACATTCATGGTTCACGATCAATACATACCGTTTCCCGCGTATCTTAAAGGGAATCGATTCTCTTGAGAGTTGTGGATACATCAACAAGTAAGGGATTCAAAGCTTAAGCACCATCAAGCTGAAGTATATAAGGCGACAATTCACAGTTGAGTTCATCAGTCGTCCGGCATACCAAGCTAACTTCAAGCCAAGCCAATTTATCCGATCAGAGATCATCAGAGCCGAGAGGGTTACCAAGAGTTGAATCAGTCATGGACCGTTACACGCGGTAATGTGTATACAAGCATGACCCTAATATCACCTTTTATGTTTTCTGCGGTACGCTTCTTCGGTTGATGTTATTGGCAACATTCGTTTCTGTTGCAACTGCGTGTTGTACCTGCGACGCATGGTGCAGGATGGAAAGGGTCGTTATTACGGTGGAGTCTGTGGGGATGCCGATACGTGTCTCTGTCGCAAGTGTGGAGGAATGGGCATGACAGACTTGGGTTTGTACAAAAATATCAATTTTATTTTCCTTTCTACTTCTTTGACTAACCGCAGTTGCGAACCCCTACGGCACGGTCTATGCTCGAGATATGAGCACAGAGTCCATGAATGTGGCAGCACAACTTGGAGTGGCAGGGGTGGAGATCTGCACCTGCGAGACCTGGTGTCGGGGACAGGGAAGGCGGCATGGAGGAACTGATATTATTATCAGGGTTTCCAACCACGTAATTACATAGATACATAATATAAAACGGGCCATCCTCAGATGTTAGTCTGAAATTTCCAAGCCTGCCAATCATTTTTGACTGGGATAGTTAAAGTTGCTCGACAAAGATGGCCTTCGCTCTGAATTCGTTAAGAATGACGGTTTGTTGTTGCCAAGGAATGTGTTTCGGCAACAAAATTAAATTGACGAACTTTGTAGAGAAAGCTGTTTTTCCATTTCCCTTACTCCAAGGCTAAACCCGTTATTACTTCAACAAGAGTACCCTCATTGGATGATTTGGATAAAGAAGGTATTATTTCCTGCTGATTCTGGAATTTAATCCCTAAAATTGCTAGAGACCTAGTAAAGCAATGTATACCAGATACGTACTTCCTTCACACAGTCCGTGCAAAGGATGGATGGAAATTGTTGATGTGTGATACTGATATATATCTCCCCACGCCATGCAAAAAAGTGGAATTTTTCCAACATCCTGCAATACATAATTTGGTAGTTTTAATGATACCCTGCCGTGTTAGACTGGGACATCTGTCGACATCTAGAATTGATCGCTAAACATTTATCTTGTGAGACTCCTCCACACTCTTTCCATTTGTAGCCTTATTTTCCTAGCATCCTTTTTTGTTCATCATCTTGGACAGCGGTTTAATATCCGGGCAGATCTTGTCGAATTCTGCAAACACGCATTTACACTTTCCATCCTTGTCGGCACTATGTTCGTAACACTGCAACAAAAGCAAATGGTCAACTCCTCATCTGTTAAAAGTAGGTTTAGCCAACACTTACATCAGTTACAATGGATTCAATTTCTTCTTTCTTCGATTTGTCAAGTATTTGGTCCTATTGAAATCCAATTTTTGATTTAGTTGCATTCCGCACAAATTGATAAAAAGGTAAATACCAACCAAAAGTAAACTTTTCAGTCCAGCCTCCGTAAAAGGTCCAGCGTCCTTGAGGTTTACGATTGCCTACAACAGGTTACCAGAGTTAAAGCATTGGTTAGCTGAACAAGACTCCTGGATGGCTGTGCAAAGTACGCAAAGTAAGGCAAATGGGAGAAAAATTGACAGTCGTCGAAGTTTCGGAACATGACGAAGGGAATTTCATAATTCCAACAGTTGGAAAACCGTGTTTGACCTGATGATAATTGGAATATGCCTGTGGAACACTTCAACAGCTTCTTGTCACTGGAGGAACGAACAAAGGCTTGAACGTGAAACTGAAAATACTTTGCCTGCGTCAGCATCCTATCCAATTATACACCCCGCTATTATGTAATCGTTTAAAATTGATCACACCAACCAATTTTTGTCAATGATTGTTTCTTCTGATCATCTTTTGAAAGGTCTGTGTATCATTTCTGCTCAGTTATATACAGCAGTGTACTTTGCGACAAAGGCCATGATCAAAATAAAGACTTTTATTCCAATATTTCCACCGATAGAGTTGTTTCATGTTTCTCTAATAGATTGTTCAAGGTAAAGTAACTTGCGAACCAGCATAATACAAGCTAGGGTAGGCATCATAACTGTTCCAGAATGGTGATCATAAAATTCCACGCACAGTCCTCATAATAGTTTTGATCTAAGTACAGGCAAGTTGAATGGAACCACAGAGCTCTGTATAAAGTAGTTGAGCGTAGAAATAAAAAGGGAATATTCAATTATCTCGAAGAAAAACCCCACTCCACCCACACAGGGAAACATAAATCCTTGTAATAAAATCGATTCGTTTAAACGCAATTATGAACTTCTCTAATTTACTGGTCAGCACGATTACGATTCTATGCACATTCCAGCAGTCGGTATTACACAGCAATTTAAGATGTTAGAAAGCGTGGCCTGAGGCTCCAATTTCCAAACAAGTGTCGTTGAAATTTTAATGCATTTTACATGATCGAATTGCCGACCGATACAGCTTTTTTCATTTGAAGTATGGGTGATGGGTGACTTTGAATTTGTGTTAGTGTTACCCAGAAACCTTCCAACCACATGGATAAAGAGTAAAAGATCCGCACCAATGCTGCCAAAGGAGAAAACAACAATAGCTGGAACCGCAGCGTAGGATTTGACGAGGACGTACAATCCAAACGAGAATCTGTATGGCTGTATTTGTAGGGAAACCTCTTTCTTTAAGAATGGAAGTGTGTCCAGCATGGGGGGTACATAAACCTGTCTGGACTCCAGACAGGTTTATGTACCCCTCGTGCTGTCAGATATTCCAACTGCCATTGGTATCGTGTAGCCTTACCCATTTGTAATCATAGAAGCTTGGAATTCCCAACCCTTTAATTGTAGTTAGTTACACACAAATCTTGCAAGGAAAAAGACAGGATATTTAACGAGTCCACATGTAAGTGGATTACCCATCCCGCATTACGACGGTAAAATCGGAGGTACAAAGAAGTTAACTGCCTCACAATCTGCCGTCATGACAAAAAGTATAGTTAATTATGCTGAGAATGACGGAAATACCCTACGAAACAGTATTTTTAATGAGTCCACTTTATTGGAATTAACCAGCTTTGTCATGTCAAAACTACAACCTGAGTAAGCTAGTTTAAGCTAACAAACAGGAGAAGGAAAAATTGCCGCAATAGAGAAAAATATCTAGGTTGATTTTGCAATCGAAAAAGTGGATTTAAAGCGCTTATTTTCCAGCCTCGTTCGCATTCCTTCTATTGACTTCTTTTCATTAATTCATCACCTTGATTTGATCATCGATGTCTGCCCTTTCACAGTTGTCGGTATTCGCCATGATTGTTTTTGCGCGCCTTCATTCGTACGTTAAGAAATACAGCATTCTACCAAAACGCGTCTTGATTTCTCTTTCTTAGGTCGGAGGGACAAACTCGTGCATCCAATGTATTATTGTCTTAACATTTTTGTTTTTTTGCAACCTTTTGCGTCCTACAATTCTAACATATTTTCTTCCAGGTACGGTTGTTCTCTGCTAAAACGACGCAGGCGCAATGCATCAAGGGTGACCCGGGTAACAATTCTGTAATGGCGATTGGTTGTGAAGGGATGACAGGGTCACCGTGGATACAGGTCCATTCGTTGAACGTATATATTGGCAGATAACCCATTACTATGTTTGGACATCCAATTAATAGGTCGAGACAGACAACGAGTTTCACCTAGTCTGGAATACAGGTGGGTTTCAAGGGCCGTGCATGCAAGCAGAAACCGTTAGGAGAGCCGTTGTTCTGGCCACATGCAACGGGTCACCCCAACAGACTTGGACACATTCGGTCACAGATGGCGTCATTGAGTCAAAAGTGACCGGAAAATGTTTATCCATTTCCCCTGGAGATGGAAGTCCTGTCGTTCAAGCGGCATGTAATCCAAATGATGCCAAACAACTCATTGTTATCGCATAAATTATGAACCATATTCACCCTTCCATGACTTCCTCTATTATGTCACTATGTTAAACGAGGATAAGGTTTCGTTCAAGCAGAATCAGAAAAAGTGGAATTAAAATGATGAATATAACCATTGCTCGCTAATTAGTGTTAACACCTTAATTTAAGTATCTTACGCAAAAATTGATTTTATTCCGGAACAGAGTTCCATTGTGAATTGAACAGGCGTATTTTTCCACACCCCAAACCAACTAGCAAAGAAAACAACGTATGGGTTTAATTATATATTTCTGTAATTAAAAGTTATTTCCAGTTATATGTAGCCAAACAGTTAAGAGCTTCTCAAAGAAACCCCTCTATCAAATCAAATCATGTTCCCTCTTCTTATGACCCACCAACTGTAATTTCTGCCCAAACCTCTTTTCACAAAGGTGGCAAGGGTACATGAGTTTAGCCCTGAAAGCTGCCTGCTGTTCCCTCTTTTTCCTCCTAGCTTCCTCCCTCTTCCCCTCATCCAGCCCACAGACCCGAGCTACATGGTTCTTTAAATTGTCCGGCGTCGGGAACTCCTTTCCACATTTGAAGCAGAAGCATGGTCTTTCCCGTGTGTGAGTTCTGAGGTGCTGTTCCAGTCCAGTTGGGGACCGAAAGGTCTTGGAACAAAAATAACATCGGGTAAGAAGTCATCCCCTTGTGGAAAACTCTCTCCTGATTGCGTCTTTGGAGGAGGCTGTCAAACACTTTGCACAGGACGCCATTGGACATGTCCTCTGCTCCTCTGGAGACACGGAACAGGATTTGCTGTGATCCTCCAGTTGCCGCATAGTTGTAAAAACCTTGCCACATTGTGCACACTGTCCACCATTGCTGTTGTGAGCTGTTGCCCCGTGAGAGTTATTCAGTGCGATCAGGGAATGGAGGACCGTTGCCTGGTTATACGACATGTTTTTGCGTAAGTCACAATGTTATAAGTGGGCCTCCCTTTCCTGATCGCAGTGTACTTTATCCGGTTGGTACATGTCTTGCCACGAACGGAGTAGACGTAGAAGACATTGGCAGGGTCCTTTGGGTCTGGATGGGTGTGAGCCAGGAAAATGCGATGGGTGTAGAAACGGCTGGGACAAATGGAACACTTCCGACCTATCGAAGCGTCCAGATGATGCACGCGTTTCAGGTGGGTCTTGAGTCGGACTTTCTTACTAAATGGGTTCCCACACTTGGGACAGTTGTAGGCTCCAGTGGCTCCAACAGATACCTGGAGAATCATCTTTTTTACCTTTGGCGGCTTGCTCATGTGCCATTTAAGAGAAGTGGCCGCCTTGAAGGTTTTTCCACAAACGTGGCACTGCCACTTTGGCTTTGGGGCGTTGGGACGATGTTGATTCAAGTCTTTTTCGGTTACCCGGGAACATTTCTCCAAATTAGTGAGGAGGAAGAGGGAGGCTATGAAAGTATTCAGAGCCAAACTCAAGTACCCTTGTGACATTTGTGACAGGAAATTTGGACAGAAGTCGCAGTTGATAAGTCATAAGCAAAGAGAGCACTTTGGATGTCAGTAAACAACGCTACTTGTAATCTGCTGAATTGTTAAAAGTGGGATCTTTAATGACTAATTCATTCATAATAAATAACAAGGTTTGTGGTCTATTCCTGATAATGTAACGTTAGTCAACGATGGATTTTCGAGCCACGCTACGAACCTGAATTCCAAAACCGCTGCCACCTTTGCCCCTAGTGGCAGAAGACTGCACACGATTTTGTACATATGAAGATGAAGTGACTTTCTGGTTAGCTTCTGCCTTTTTGATAGCATCCATGACGACCAGCTCCAACCCATTCAAATTGGCATTTCCTTCCATTGAGGATGCAATCACTCCGGTCTCTGTCAGGAGCCTTCGTGCGTTTTGCAAGTGGTCGTAGGCTGACTTTAGGTTAGCCAACTTGGTGCCAATTTCGTTGCTACTATGCTGACCACTGGCATCTGAAAGCATCACAAGTTCTTCTTCTTCTTCATTCTGCTCGTCTTCCATTTTGACTTGAATGTCACTTGCAATTGATAAAGACCTTAGGGATCCCGGGCTTGACACTTGATAATTGCTTGCCGCATTTCCTCCAGGACCCGAGTCGCTGCTTCGTTTCTTTGTAGGTTTTGTAGCAAGGCGGCGCCTTGGGGCTTTTCCACCAGTACACTTCCGAGCCGTTCTTTTCGTTCGAGGCATCGTTTCGGACTAATTAAGACAAATTAATTAAACATACGAAATGACAAAAGATATTTTTTTAGAATTTAATTTCGTACTGTTGTATTGAGTTGGATGTCACTTGCAAAAGTCCCCCGGGATCTCGTGCTTGACTCTTGATAATTGCTTGCCTCACTTCCTACAGGAAGTGTGTCTTTAGCCGCCGCCTTCTTAGGATTTTGGGTAATAAGGTGACCCCTTGGGAGTAGACCGCCAGTACATTTACGGGCCGTCCATTTTGGAAGCATGTTTTCAAACTAATGAAGACAAACTCATTAATAAGTGAATATGAGAGTCACGAATTGAAATGAATAATTTTTTGCAACTTACTTTTGCAAAGGACTACTTCAAAACTTGAAACTTGTTTGTGAATATTGCGACATCAAAAGTCCAAACTAAAGTCAAAAACGGTTTTTCTTATTTCTTTCCTAATTCAAAAAACATTATTAATTCATGCTTAGGAAATGTCGATCAATAATCGTACAATAACAACGAGAGGAAAAAGAGTTAATGAAATGCTTCGTAGTTTTGTTAGTGTTGATAGTACCATAGAACTGAAAAATTAAGAGTTAGATAATTTGTTTTTTTGAAAAAAAGTTTGAAATGAAAAGAAGCAGAAATACTGCAGCAGCTGCGATGAACAGTATTTACTCTCTGTGTACCCTATCCGTACATTTACGTACATAGTTGGCTACACGGTTGAACAATCCACTTCTGCTTACGTAGATCAAGTGGTCGGTCGTAAAGCTAAATGTTCTATCCTAGCTCACGCTTTTACAAGACCCGACCATAATACGATTGATCATAACATTCATTCTTCATCATCGTATCATCATATGCCCGGCATATTATGACGTTCAGACCTGTTAAAGTGAACGCTGATTTTGCAACTATGTAGTTGCCACAAATGTTCATGTGAGGATGACAAGTGATAATATTCTTATCCACGTTCTCAGAAATCATCAATGCAAACCGCATTGTACAACCTATTTCACTGGAAGCAGTAAAGCCATTCAAAGGTTTCATGTCATTACAAAATACATTTCAAAATACATAAAGTAATTGGATCTCCTTTGTCCACACGTACTGTCAAACAGGTAACAAGGGTACTTGGCTTTGGGTATCAACGTTTTACGTTTCTTCCACTTTCTGGCGTCCTTCAATTTTTCCCTTATCTCCCTCACAAACACGAGTCATATGGGTCTTTAAGGTTTGCGGGACTGGGAAGTTCTTTCCACTCTTGGGACGGCGGAAGGGTTGTTCCCCTCTGTACAGGATTACAGTTCAGTTGAGTCTTGAGTCACGTCCAGCAAATATGGTTCTTTATTCCATACATCATCCCAATCATATAAATTTAAAAATATAAAAGTGCTGTCTGTTACTCAAATCAGGAACGTAATACAATGCACTTACGTATTAATGACAATGGAAGGTACGAGATTATCATTCGTAATTATCATTCAATGTAAATGTTACGATGTTTTGAAAAAATGAGGAAATGAAAAATGTAAAAACGTGTACATGGGTATAGGTTTGGTAAATATATAAATGTCTTCAAATGTAAAAAGTCGTTGAAATTGCTATCCACTTGGTCGACAAATGCTCCCTATCCCTACGACGACGGGATGACCTGACTGAGGAAGTTTGATGATATGAACGGGCACAATAGAACACGCTGTATTTATTGAAGTAACAGTTTTTCCTTTGTTTCTGTAACCCAATTTTGGAAAATGCAGTTTGACGGTAACAGAGTCATTGATGTCAATTACTACATATGATTTGATTACAAAAAGTTTAAGTTGCAGGAACATGAAGAATAGGAGTGTATGATGGGAGACGATCTGGTATGCTAGTGCTCAGATACCAAAAACATCACAACCCAATGCCAAAGTCCACCAAAGTTAAAATAAGAGCATCAAGACTTTCTCATTTCTTCCCTTTCGCCACGTCCGATTGGTACACCCCTCTTTTGAGTCTTTTGGCGCTTCTACCCTTGTACTAAAGACATTGAAAGGAACCTTCATATACAAACACAAATTTGGTTTTAATACCTTATCAAACTTGGGGAGAATTGAGAAAGGGCAATATTTAATGCCGTTCCAACTGATAATATATCCAAAAGAGATATGATTAAAACATCAGGTCGTAATTCAGTTTCAGAGGACCTTAAGGATTACGATCCGTAGTGTAAGGAAGGACAGGGATGAAATGGGGCTTGCCGACATCGTCTTCTTTTTTGATTTATACTAGTCTTTACAATCCAAAAAGCTCTTGGATGCAACCGTGCTAATGATTCCTTCTCCTTTTCGTTGAGTTATAATACATATTCTGTTTTCTTGTTAGACTGCTGTTACCACATATCCCTTACCACATTTATGTCTATGTTCTGATAAACTCCAGTTGGAGAATTATCATATCTAGCGATGTATTCAAATCAGACTCATTGAATGACAGTAGAATTGAATCTCTGATATGTAGAGAAATTGTAGTTTCACAAGGTACATCACTTAGGTCGGTTCACTCTTCAATTTTTGTATTCGTTTGTATTGATAAGGCAGATTTGACGTCATACTGGTGTAATAGACTATTGGAATACACCAAAAAGGCATTACCGACGCTTGCAATTAAACTGGGTTGACAGGATGAACCCCTATCTTATCTTCTCTATACAGTTGGTAAAGCAACAATGGTGTGAATTTTGTTTACGGCTAAATTACTTTTTCGCAACACACGGATAATAAATGATCACCAATTTATCAATGTACGCCAATTCTTAAGTGGGACTATAGTTTTATTTCCTGCATCAGCCTAACTTTCACGTGATTTTGGTCATCGCAAAATTAACCAACTGTTATTTTAATTCAGCAAAATGGATTTTGGAGAAGTGGCGGAATGTATAATTCGGGACCCGAAGTTAGAGAGGTCATATGAACTGTTTTTGAACCTACTCCCTTTGCCGGACAACGCTATGAAATATCTAATTTCAAGAACTGCATGGACCAGTTCCTTGGAACAATTTCGCTCTGCTTTGCAGGAATGGAAAGGCCGAGATGAATCTGCCTCCGTCGAGTCACTAAAGGGCATTCTGTACAATGGAGGGTTTATCGGTGCCGCGCCGCAGGTATGACACAGACAGGGTTGACAAAAACTGGAAATAAATTATCACTTGCTCAGAATTGCTAAACGAGCTGGACATCGACATACCCTCGAGACCATCGGTCATAAAAGATTCTGTGAACTCACAAGCTGAATATTTCATTAAACGTCCACGTGCTCCAAATATCGACAGGCAAGAACATCTTGGTAGTGAAAGGAGCATTACTGGGAGGCTCAGTGAGCTTTTGATTAAAGATGGTAGTCAGAAGCCCATGGGGACAACTGTTGGTACGTTCCTCGGTTGGGGACCACAATAACGTGTTTGAGTAATGCCCTTGCCTCTTGCAGAAAAATGTGTAAGTGTCGAGGCACATAGGAAGACATCCGGTACACCAAGTACTTCCTTAGCCACGACCAAACCATGCCAGGAGCTAATTTCCATTTCAGGTCTTGTACGAGAGACAAAAGGTAAAAACAATTATTTTTGTGTGATTACGGTTCAAGGCTTGGCGAGATACCAATTCAGTCAAATAACGCGAAAATATACTTCAAAACCAATAGATAAGACACGATATGAGACGTGAAGATATGCGAATCAACGGACGATCAATATGTGTAGGGCGCCGCCTAAGCTAACACTTGGAACCTTAAACTAAGTTACGGTTTGACAGTTACTTGCAGTTAATAACACTTATTAATAATCGACACTTAATTTCCCATGCAATTGTGCTAAGTCATTTGTTAAACCTTCTCTTTTGACAGAAGTGTATCAGTACCAAAATTCCGAAAGCGATTGAAGCAAACTCCTGATGTTAATAGATTAGATAGTCATGTATCGTCCGATGCTCGTAGATGTCAGATATTAAACTCAACCACCTCTGTTAATTTCTAATTTTTGTGTCGCAATATTTAGACTGGAAGATGCCTGCCGTTCCAACGTGCAAATCACCATCCACCAGTTTCGGGGCCGATGCGAAAATTCTTGACTTAGTCATTGCGCTGAGAGAGATAAAGGGAAAGCTGCAAAGTTACATTAAGTCCTCTATTGACGTGCCACATTATTATGCGGTTCACAGGGCATTTAAGGTTTGTCAGGATACGAATCATGAGTTAGGGGGACTGCCATTGTATTTCGGAACCATGGAAGAGGTTGCAAAGGCGCTTATGACTGCACAATTGACGTTGTCACCCGGGATGACAGCTTTGCGGACTCTACGGAATGTATTAGGATTCCTTGGGGACGTATTATGCGGAACAAATTACGTAAATCTCACAGAGGTTACGTTTGTCGGTTCATGTGCAATGCTTGTAAAGGATTCGGAGAATTTGTTGGGCTTCTTGGATGAATTCGTTGAACGGACATGACAAATGCCCCATTGGTCGATGACCTGCATGTTCCAAACGGTGAACCTTACGCAACAATGATTCGAATTCTGATTGACGCCACTGACAAAACATTATTGAGACCGTATTTTATGGAGAATGTTTTTTACGAAAGAATCCTACGATTATTTCAAAAGACAATCACTGTCGTTAAGAACTCAGCAGTTTTGAGCGTGTACACCCCTACGAGTTACGCTGAAGGGGTTAAAGTTATTTATGAACTTTCGCTCTTCAATATCTGCCATCAATGCGAGAGTATCCAACAAGTTCTGGAAGTCCTGGATTGCTCGACAGAAGCACTCTGTGACACATTACTGGACAACAAACCATCTGCACCCGAGGGTAATTTTGTGCTTTGTCAATCGATACATCGATACATATAACGTGTTTCCAATTGCAGAACTGTGTGGTTCCAA
>JAQGCL010000699.1:0-11724 GCA_034699605.1 Isotomiella paraminor
GCATGCATGTTGTATGCTAATTAATATTATGTTACGTTACCACAAGGCGCTATAAAAACATGACTGTACTCATTTTTTACCCATAATTAGTTATTAATATTTAAAAAATTAAAGGACTAGTCAGACTATTATTCGTGGAAAAACAATAATGGAAAACAAACATACGACCTCATTGTTCACATTCAGCATTGCATGGGCTCGTGTCGTGGATACAAAGCTTCATTAATGGCATTTGGCATTTATTCTTCGAGGCGAGGAGGGAAGGATTGATTGTGGTGGTGGGGAGAAGGAGGAGGAGGGATCAAGATGTGCAGCTTTTTGAGACTTGCCCAATGAATGACTTTAAAGGGAAAGCAACTCTGGGGCCTCCATGAACCCCACGATGAAAATCCACTTCTTTTAAAGTGCTTACTTTGAATGTAGCAAATATATTTCACATGGTTGCATGCGGGACCTCCCCACCCAAAGCACACAGGTAAGGTATTAGGTGTGTGAATAATATATGGTGACGGTGCTGCTGCTGCTATGCCGACTCGAAAAGACGAGGGACACACACACACACGGCAGTAATACAGCAGTGCCGTCTGAGGCTGGCGATTGTGTGGTAGTAGCAACGTTGAGCGCTCTTCCTCTTCGCCTTCTCGCTCCCTCACACACAAAAACTCTTCCATCATCATCATCATCATCGTCTCTCTCTCTCTCACTCTCCATCCAAATCCAACAAAAAGTATAAGAAGAAGAAAAATAATAATAATAAATACAAAAATAAAAAATAATAATTAAGGATATTTTATTATCACTTTTTACACTTTGAAAATACCCAAGTCCCCCCTCGTACAATCCTCAAAACGATAAGAGGTTTCCTTCTTCTTCAGCCGTAGTTTGTTGTTTGTTGTTACTACTACGTCTGTTGTTGTGTGTAGTATTGATCATCAGGATAAGAAGAAAAGAAGAATTAATTATTGTTTGGAAAGGACTCTTCTCGGAATTAGACGTAGAGTTTTGTAATTGAGTGAAGAAGAACGTAATAACGTATCGATCAATCAATCAATTACGTTGTCCTTCTTGATTTTCATTTTTTAAAAAGAAGGTCGTTAACATACATACATACAAACACACAATTGCAATAATAATAATTGAAAATAGTTTAGTGTTTAAAAGTCTTAATTCATTCAGTTTGTTTGTTGGTGAGTGAGAGTGGACAGACGGACGGACTGGGACAAATAGTGGTTCCAGAATAATGACTGTGGTTAAATAACACACACGTTATTTATGTAAAGGCGGCAGTGAAATCGAAGGTCGTCGGAACGTGGCAAGAAGAAACGAAAAAGAGTTGGACTTTTGTGCAAATATTTTTGTCACATTGTTGAAGCAGACGTTGTCCTGCAGAGCAGAAGACAAAACCACACCCGTTCCTTTTCCCTTGAGGACGGCGAAGATTGCTGACCGAGTGACACGTGGAGAGAGGCAATAATAGATAATTATTGTCACTGGAACAACAGTCATACTCCGGCGTCAAGTGGAGGGAAGAAAAAGGACGAGAGAGAGAGGGCCTGGCCCTGACCTACTGAACTAAACATTGATCTCATTTCCCTCAACCTGACTGTTGCCGACAACGCCGAGATCCACCAACATCAACAACGGCGCTTGCTTGCACAGTTGTCTGACGGCTCGGTGGTCGTCTGATACAAGTAAATTTCAGATGACATTTTCGCTTTGTTTTGTTTTTTGGAGTGTTTGGGGGTACTTTTAGTTGTTGGTTACTCTTGCCAATAGAAGGTTGATTCAAATTTTTAAGAAAACTTGCAATTGGCTTCATTTTCTGTCACTTCACTTCACCGTTTTTCTTTATCACTTCTGAACTGTGCTTTGTAGTAAGTAGGAGTGCCTTTAGTCTTCTGTAAAACTTTTATGGTTCCCTTGGGGACGAGTGAAATAGCGGTATTAACAATAACAGTGTTGAATTTTGTCCTTTTGCAAAAGACGGTGTGTAAATGTAGATTATATTGTGAGCTGTTTGTTTGCCTGATTGATTGATTGACAACTTCACAAATTAACTTATCTTTTATCCTGTCTCTTCTTTAGCTCTTCGACTCCGACTCAACTTCCTTTGCGAGACGAGAAGGAAACCACCGGTCTTCAGTCTTGTTTCATGTTTTGTCACCGATTGTTCCCGATCTCTTCAGCCGCATGATGGAGACGTCGACGGAGAACACGAACAATGTACATAATTGATCCGGCATTCGACTTTTTCATCTTTCTTCTGCGTATTTCTATTTTTTTAGTTTTTGCTTTGCCCTTCTCGGTTGTCTTTTAATTTTGTAATTAATTATGAAAGAATTCATTTGAAGTCTGCAACCATTCGACATTTTAAATTTTCATTGATCCATTTAAATTCATTAAAGAACTCACCACCATTGATGCTGTTGTCGCTAATAATACAACTTTTGTTTTGTGTTTTATATTAGACGCTGCCAGGATTATCGCTTGTTAGCAGTAGTGGTGTTGAAGATAGTGAATCGTCCTTGCCAAAAGTGGACGAAATGAACAATTTCACGGTTCATCAGCAGCAGCAGCAGCAACCATCACTGTCTAACAATGCCTCCCAAAATACAAATGGTGCAATCAAATTGTCCGCTGTGTCATCACCGGACAACAGTATGGGTTCGAGCCAGGGAGGAACGAACCGTGCTGGTACGTGTAGAAACGAAAGAGACAAAGGATAGTGTATTTGCACATTACGATTTAATGCTTTAGGTTCCATTACTCCCGCTGGCGATTCCTCTGCTCTGGAGGATGACGAACCTGTCTTAGAACCTGTAAATGGCATTGTTCAGCCGCCATCCACTCTTCCTCCTGGGCGAGAGCAACGTGTAACGAACCAGCTAAAGTACTTAAATCAGGTTGTCATCAAAGCCATTTGGAGGCATCATTTCTCATGGCCCTTTCACACTCCAGTAGATGCAGTCCATTTAAAAATTCCTGTAAGCGACAGCGACTTGAACTTTACTTTACTGCTAAAGGACTTCTTATCATAATGGTATTATTTTTTGTTTAGGACTATCATAAAATAATTAAGAAACCAATGGACCTGGGAACCATCAAGAAGAGGCTAGAGAATTACTACTACAGAGAAAGCAAAGAGTGTTTAAATGACTTCAAAACCATGTTCACCAATTGTTATGTTTATAACAAGCCAGGAGAGGACATCGTCGTGATGGCACAAACACTGGAAAAGATTTTTCTGACCAAAGTAGCAGACATGCCTAAAGATGAAGTCGTTATGGACGTTCCCAGTAAGGGGAAACGTAAGTAATCATGCTTCGTTTTGATTTACTTAATTTGAGTATTAATGGAATGAATGGTCCGTGTATCCAGCACCAGGGAAACGAAAAGGAGGAATAGCCAATCTAAACAGAGTTGGGCCTCCTAAAACCAGAGTTGCAACTGTGACATCAACACAATCTCCTGGAATGCCATTAATGACAACTCCTACCCCCTCCCCAGGAATTTCAACGTCAACTACATCATTACCTCATACGATGACGCAACCGACTTTACCCATGGCTCCGGCAACTACCCCTGGAATACCAAATGCTGGGATGATGGGTCAAACTGGAGGAGTAAGTTTAAAAAAGTGAAATTGGTTTGATTGTCAAACTTACATTTCTTTGTTCTTTGATAGATGCCCCATGGTATGGGAAATTATCCTCAAAATCAGATGCATATACAACAGCCATCAATGTATCATGGCTCTCCTGGGTTGGGTGTTATGCCTGGAATGGTTCCAGGAGTGCTACCTCCTCCACAACCATCGAAGGTAGTAATAGATTAAAAAATAAGACATAGATGATGATGATGTTCTTACATAATATAGTTGAAGAAAGGAGTAGGAATAAAGCGAAAAGCTGATACCACAACTCCTTCGGGAATCTCTTACGTAGATCAATATGGAGGAATGATGTCGGAAGCTGCAAAAATTGCTACTAGAAGAGAATCGGGCAGACAAATAAAGAAGGTAAATAAGGACTTTTTGGACGTCACAGTACCAATCCCAAACACTACAAAGCCAAAGGAAAAACTCAGAGAGTCCTTGAAAGCCTGTAACGAAATCCTCAAGGAGTTATTTTCCAAAAAGCATTCTGTAAGTCATCAATTTGCTCATTTGTTGTATGCAGATTCATGCTCATTAACTCAATTTGCTTTTACGTTCATAGGCGTATGCGTGGCCATTTTACAAACCAGTCGATGCAGAATTGCTAGGCTTACATGACTATCACGAAATTATTAAGAAACCGATGGATCTTAGTTCCATTAAGGTACTACTACAAATATTCATTCATTGTTGCTAAGCCAACAATGCTGCGACTTCTATTTTCTAAATATCGTCTAATTTCAATTTCATTTCAGAATAAAATGGATGCTAGGGATTACAAGTCTATTGCAGAGTTTGCTGCTGACGTCAGAATGATATTTACCAATTGTTACAAGTACAATCCCCCAGATCATGACGTCGTGACGATGGCCAGAAAGTTACAAGATGTATTTGAGATGAAGTTTGCCAAAATTCCTGATGATCCTCCAGATGCTAAACATGGCCATAGTTCGGATGGTTCTGACTCAGAAGATTCCGATGGAGAGGTAGCTCGAACCTCCGACGACTCTGATGAGGAGCGAGAAGCCAAATTGCGAATTTTACAAGAGCAGGTAACTTGTCGTAGAACACTTGTGTGTGGATAAAAATTTATCTTTGCGGTTTTATTCTTACAGCTCAGAGCAATGCAGGAACAGATGCGAGTTTTGGTGGAATCATCGTCAACCAAAAAGAAGAAATCCAAAGAGAAGAAAAAGAAGGACAAAGTTGGCGGAGGTCCACCAGAGTCCATGGCTGCATTGGGTGCCCCATCGTCCACTGGAGTTTTAGGTCAAAAACCACCGAAAGCAACAAAAAAGACAGCCGCAGGAAAACCTCTTACTGCCCCATCGACTACAACCGGCCCACCAGCCAAGAAACAAAAAACTGGCTCAAAAGTTAACAAAAAGAAGAATGCTGTGACCGCTGGACCTGGGACCGGTGAGACTTGCTTTTTCTCTCCTGCATAATCTATTCAAAAATTCTTACATTTTTAATTTCTTCAGGAGGAACCATGGGATTTGACTCCGAGGACGAAGATAATGCTCGACCAATGTCATATGATGAAAAGCGTCAGCTTTCTTTAGATATAAATAAGCTCCCGGGGGATAAGCTGGGTAGAGTGGTTCATATAATTCAGTCAAGAGAACCTTCGTTAAGGGATTCCAACCCTGACGAAATTGAAATTGATTTCGAAACTCTAAAGCCGTCAACCCTCAGAGAACTCGAGGCCTACGTTGCGTCTTGCCTTAGAAAAAAGCCTCGGAAACCCTACAGTAAGTTAAAGGTTAATTTCAGTATCCTTGGGAACTTACAATTACTGTATTTGACATTGTAGCCAAAAAATCAGCAGCGGGTCGTAAAGAGGAACAGATAGAAAGACGACAGGAGCTAGAAAAACGGTTACAAGACATGACGGGTGTTCTTGGCGCAACAAAGAAAGCGAAGAAAGGTTCGTTCAGTGAACATGAGTTCAATCCTAAGTATCTCTGTTTTATATTTCACTTTTCGAATTATGAATTAACTTTTGTTCTTGCAGAAGAAGCTATCAAGAACGAGGGAGGAGGAGAACGTCTTTCAGCCTCATCTTCGTCTTCTTCTGACTCAGATTCGTCTAGCTCCTCTTCGTCCTCGTCTTCTTCAGATTCCTCTGACTCTGAAGCAGGTTAAAAGTTTTTCTTCGTCTGTACTTTAGCTGTGGCATGCCACACAATTAGTCGTCGTATTCTATATTTTCAGAGCACCTTAAACCTAAATGAATTAGGTTATTGGTAGAAAATAGTATTGATTGCTATATATCACGGAAAAGAAAGGGACTCAAATGTCCTTAGAGAACCCAGCCTAGAGTGCAGAATGTGGTGTTTGTGTCAGAAGGGGGCTTAAATGGATGCAATTTTGAGCATCTGGCGGCTTGACGGCATATTTTTGGATTAGAATGCATCCTGCATATTGGTCTAACCCTCAGTGTGCGCTATATTTCAATGTCATTGTATAAAGTACTATAATAATGACGATCCCACCACTGCTTGTGTGGTACCTTCCGTCTTAAGGTTCCATTTAAAACTGGCACCCATGCAACTGAGTTCAACGCTGAGGTTTGGGAGGGATAACTGACTACCGAGTGAAGTTAGGTACCATCACTCTCCTCCAGTTTGTTATTTTCCTAAAGAAACTTGAAGAAATTCAATTTTGTATGACTGTCGAAGGAGCCGTTCATCTCAGTGTTATCTTCTGACGAAGGCACAACATGAATGCACTCGTGGCTTCTGCAAACTTTTCTGATTTTGCAATAACGAGTATGTTAACATTCCCGGTTCCATTTTCTTCGAAAGAGGAGAGTCTTGGTTAGTCATTTCGTTCGACCTCCCTCAGTTCCTTTTGTGGTCATGCAGTATTTTTTAGATGCAGATGCAATATAATGGCACTTTCATACAAACGTTGAGTTATTCAACTTGAATTCTATGTGTTCGATAACCATTTATTTTTAAGAATTGTACAAGACATTGGAACCAGATATGTTTTGTCAGCTTTTCCTTTAATTCAGCTATGATAGATAGTCTCCTCTTTCTGTCTCTCTTTCTCTTGTTTTACTCCCTCCATTCGTCTATAGATTGTGCACTCTCACATTGTATAGTACATTAGTCTGTAAGGATAATAATTAGCTGTTATTACATAAATCATGATTTTTTATAATGAAGCTTGTGCCGTTACTTCAGCTGCGCTAAGCTAAGTTTCCAAAATAAAATAAAACAACTTCATGTGAACAATATATGAAATATGACAGCGTACTTGATGAATTAATAATGACCGTTCTTGCCAAGCCAAGCCAAGCCAGCCCCAACGTTGTAGTAACACAAACGCCCATCACATTCTGCACTTTAGGCATGGAATTTGATGACTAGGAATCAAACTAGTCGTTTCTTCAAAAACTTTTTATTGTTATGCAAGTCGGGACACTTTAGGCTTTTCCATTACGACTCAATTATGACTCCCTTTATCCTTATGGTTATAGGCGACCCTTCGAAAAAGACGCATCGCAAATCCCCAGTTAAGGTAAGGAGTTTCTAGGACAACGTCCATCTTCATGTGTTTCCTCCAGCCATTCCAGATGTCACATCCCAAAAATTATTATTACAGGTATTAGCTCCTTCTACCCAGGCCAGCGTCCCATCTGCCCCTCCAGCGATGGGTGTCCCACTCAATAACGGAATTTCTTCTCTCCCACCCCATTCTGTTCCAAACCATGCTCATGGACTTGGACACGGGCAACGAGCTAATTTTTCTGGTAATGACCATGCGGGTAATTGTAGTCTGGACTTCAGACTAATGTAAACATGTGTCAATGACCACGACAGATAACGGGATGGTACCTCCGGAAGTTCGGAATGGAGTTCCTTTCGATGCAATTCCAACGTCTCATCCTACGACTGCAGGACTGTATAATAATAGCGCATTGCATCATATGGAACCAGTGGCTACGTCAACGCCAATATCCCATACCCATGGAGGCATGCATCCGTCACTGCATTTTAATAATGCCGGGGGTATGGTTACCCACAATGTGAACTCTTCATATAGCCAAGAGTTCTCTATGATGGATGCTCACATGAAAATGAGTGGTACGTATTTCAAACTTTGTAGCTCTTTTCTAAAACGATGAATGTCTATGTGTGTTTAGCCTCCTACAAACACGAGTTCAATGAAGTTGACATGGACATGACAGATGCGGCAATGAAGGTAATTCATTAGAGAGAATCGGAAGTAAAGTCAATGCTTAATTTCATCATTGTACTTTAGGCACGAGCTCAGCAGCAGCAGCAGGTGAAGAATGCTTCGTCATGGTCATCTCTTGCTTCACAAGGAGGAACTCCTGTAGGGGTGCAAAGCAAGAAAAAGGCTCCAGCTCCGGTGGCGAAGGACTCTTTTCAGCAGTTCAAGAAGCAAGCACAAGAAAAAGAGCTTCGAGCTAAGCAACAGGAAGCAAAGCGTATAAAGCAGGAGCAGCAAGATAGAGAACGTCAGCGTCAAGAACATGAAAAAAGACAAAAGATAGAGGAAGAAGAGGCACTGGAGAGGGCCAGAAGAGCAATAAAGACTGAAGTCCCCCCGCTTCCAGTCTCAGCAGCTACACTAAAGTAAGTTCAGTTATTGTAGTTAAGTCCAAGTACAACTTAGACCTTGTCTAATTGTGCCATATTTTTTTCAGGATGGAATCCCTGGGTACTAGTTCTGGAAGCAATAGTCCTGCCGACTTGGAAAAAGAACAAAGGGAGAGACAACGTATGAGGGAGCAGGAACGTCGTCGAAGGGAAGCGGTAAGATGACCCAATATGGTGTCATTTATTTTGTTTGCTAATTTTTGAATTTGTATACAGCTTGCGGGACAAATTGATATGAACATGCCAGCAGAACTTCTTGCGGAGTTCGAAGAAAACTTAATTTAAGATATATAAAACTATTAAATTAAAAAAATGTATGTAAAGGGAAGCTTAGTAGAGTCATGAAGCTCCTTGTGTATCTTCTATGTAGACATATTTTGTTTATTTTAACGATGGCGTGTCTTTTGTGTGCAGCATTTACATGAAATGCCCGCATAATTAGTTTCGAGTCCTTCGTCAATTGTATTTATATATTCACTCCAATGGAAATGTCGTGTCGTCGTAATATTCTCTGTGTACAACTACCAACCTACTTGTTTGTCTCTTGTCCGTGCTATTCGGTTACTTTATAAGATGTACCTTTTACAGTTGGATCAAAGGCTCGTGTGTATATATAAATTGTAAAACATGCGTGGGATTGATTAAACTTTAGCGTTATCTGCGATATTAGCGTGTGGTTGCTGTGGAAGTTGTATGCAAATATACCTCCTCCGAACGAATACGGATACTTGGAGGTACTTTGTATGTAGGACGGTTGTTAGTTAAAGAACTAATAATAGTAGCGTACTTATTGTGTAATTTTCTTAATTTGATTCCGAAAAAGAACTAACGATGCCAGTTTTTTGAACAATTCCTACAAAAAGAAGTTGTAATTTGTGCTAGTTGTGTGCGATTGATCAAACGTGCATTGCATGCATTCACATTGAAAAAATAAACATGGAATGAACGCAACCACAATATCTACTTTCCAATATAACAAAAGAAAGAACCTAAAAAGCCAAAACTAAAAAAATAAAGAAAGTAAAGCTAAAAAAAATTGATTGTGTGCACACTTTTGAGACTATTATTGATAAAAAAAATTAATTTGTCCTTCAGTTCGTAGGCAAATACTCCTACCACTACACACTTTACTAACTATCATACGTCTAAGGTCTAAAAAAGATGTCGAAAGTATGGTTGACTTTTGAGGATGACTAATAAAAATGTAAACACGCACTTGAAATTATTTATACAAGCTTTTTACTTCTTTCATTCCGCGTTTCATTCTACATTCTTACATCAACGAATAATTTATTAGACTTATTTTAATAATAAGAATTGCATAATGAGGAATACTCACTCATTAAAACAACAGACAATAAAATAATCAACTCAATTCACTCATGGAATGCTAAGACGAAGAACTAAATCATTAATTAATTGCACTCGACGAGACGTATGTTTGTATCATCTTCTTTGTTGACCTGGAAATGAATGAGAAGCTTAAAAACAAAGTAGTAGTACAGATCATTGTGAGGTAAAAGGGAATTACAACTGAAGACACTTAAAATCCATTCCCGAATTGGCTAAGTATAATTTATCACTTTTTGAACGTGTAAAGAGTATAAAATTACAAAAGCTTGCAAAAGCTATATACGTAGAGAGAGTAGGTTGGTAGATGTAGATAGAAAAGCTAATGCTAAGCTGTAGCAGTCGATTGATTAAAACTTAACAACGACAATTAAAAGGATTCACTCTAACAATGAATGTCCTTGGTCCGGCAGGAAATAGCTACGCTTTTGCTGTGTTTGTTAATGCTCTTTTTTTTAAATAACTAACTGCCATAAAAATGAGTGAAAGAAATATAAATAGATACATACATTGCATTACCATGTAGTACAATAGGTAGGTATAACAACGATAACAAAAAATAGCAGCTTTCAACTTGACGATGACACCATTATGATACTTTTTTCTTAGAATTAAAATACAAACCTGTGACTCCTAAAATTTTAAGTTTTTTTGCTTCCTTCTTCTTCTCATACACAACATTGCTTTTTGTATCCTAAAATAGCATTTCCCCTAACATCATTAAAAGTTTGAAAGTCTATTGAGTTTAAATTACATGAGCAAACAATATCTGAAGGAATATAGCTTGTATCAGGCATAAAGATTTTTTTTACAAGTTTTTTATGGTTTAACAAGCTACATGCACACTTCTTTTTTGCTGAGTGCCAATGTCGTCACACATTGCGTTTTTTTTAGCAGGAGACAAATAGCTGGCATGACATTCTTGTAATTTTAAATACTTGATGAATGAGAAACTTGTTGCGACGGAAAAATTACTTGGCTTCTTCCGCTTTGACTTCTTCCTTCTTTTCACCTTCGGCCTTGATTTCTTCGCCCTTGTCCTTTTCTGGTTCCTTCTCAGCATCCTTCTTTTCCTCCCCCAAATGAGTGTTCATTTTAAGAGAGCTTAAGATGTCATCCCAGTCCGGAAAAGTTCGCTCCTTCATGCGAGTGAGGAAACTCATCAAATTGGGGCAGTTTTCATGCATCCAATCCCGTAAATCGTACTCTACGCACTTGTCCACTTGTGCGATTTGACTGAGGTGTGCAAATGCCACAATATCCAGCTGTAAATTTAAACAGATGAATGTAAGCTTAAGTAATTAATCCATGACCATATTATATTTTTTCTAATCTTACATTGCTCAACTTTTCTCCAAAAAAGAAGTCCTTGTTACCCAAAGTTTCTTCCAAAACCATCAGATCTTGTTTGCCAAATTCAAAGACTTCCTCCGCTGAGTGAACACCGAGTCCATGGGCCTTCACCTTCTTCGCTCCCTTTCTGGAATACGTGAGTTTAAACGCGATATTTAGCAATGCGTTTGGAATTCGAGATCCCAAAGCATGCTGAAGGCTTAGCTTACATCCCTAAACGAAACAAATAACTGGTTAGCTCCACAGAATTTAGACAATCAAAATCAATTATTGTTCAGTAGCATTACCTTAATCATAGCATCAGGATTTTTGGATCGCCAGTATACATACACCCAACATAAGTGATTTTCAATCATCGACATGAGTGCATGAGACACGTTCTTTTCCTCCTTTGTCAAATTGCCATCCGGATCCATGCCAAAATGTTGGCTGAGTTTGTTGATGATAACTGAAGAGTCAGCAATTTCGTCTCCATTCAACTCAACAAAAGGAAGTTGGCCCTTGGCTGACTTGTATTTGAGTTTATGATCAACATTCTACACGAACAAAAATAAAATAAATACATGAGATTTTCACACAAACACAATTTCATGTTCCAAAATTGCTTTCATTTTCCTTTCATTCAACATCCTTGAAGAAACATCTTTTTTGGGTCTGGTGTTTATATGCGTCATTGTCATTTAATATATTACCTACTTGAAGTGAAATTGTTCATTCTTTCTTTCTTCA
>JAQGCL010000700.1:0-11724 GCA_034699605.1 Isotomiella paraminor
ATCATGCCGAAGAGGACGTGGATGATGGTGACCCACGCAAAGGCGAAGGCTGACGAGGGGGCAAAGAGGGAGAAAAGATATGAGAAGGAAATGGCAGAGTAGCCATACACGAGGAGGATGAGGAGGATCGCTCCCAAGCCCCCATGTCCCGTAAAGGAGTCCGCCCTCTCAAAGATAGGGAAGCAAACTATCATCACAAGGATAGCCCCCACCATGATGAGAAAGTCCCATGCAAAAGCCGTCCCCCAGAAGGTGAGGGTGTTCACCCCCGTCATGAGCTGGAGTTGTTTGGAGTTAGACAGTCTCTCCTCCGTGGGGAAGACGGCGTAGGAAGCGGCGAAAAGGGCGAGTCCGATGGGGACCAGGGCTCCAAACACGACGGGGACGAGGAAGGTGAAGGACGGGTTGGGCTGGGCGGCTTGGAGGGTGGCGAACAGGTTGTTCTCAAGCGGGTGGTAGGACACTCCAAGGGAGTAGTTTGGAGATATAGACGCCAGCAGGGTGTTGGTGACCAGGTTCATAGCGATGGGAGCCGCATGGTAGGGGATGGAGTTGTACAGGGCATTCGCCGAGGTCGCGTTGAATTCCGCAGCCACCATGTACTGGTCTCTATAAGCCCCCAGGTCGTCATCAGCCACGGCGAGGAGGGAGTCTACCAAAGAAGTCTTGTTGAATGGGAACCCCTTTGGTTGTCCTTCTTCTCCAACGAAGGAGGCATATCGGTGCCCCACAGCGGCCTCCTCCGCGATGAAGTAGGTGACTGCAGTCTTGAATTGGGAGATGTTCATGGCCAGAGGGGGACTCGGTTTGGCAGGGGAGTAGGCACGCGTGCTTAGGAACACTGCGGCGATCAGGAGGAGGGGTGGCATGATGAATTGAGACACCAGGAGTTTCTTGTTCCGAAGAGTGAATTGAGCCTTTTTCTGAAGGAGACCAAACACTTGGTGGAGGAGGGACCTTCTTGGGCGTCTTGTGATTTGTTCAATGGGCATTGATGAGGTTCCATTCGTCATCATCATCATCCCTCCTTTCTCAACGCCATTGGATTTAGGCTTTTTAGGCTCATCCACAGGCTCAGAGTTTGCAGACGACGTCTCCTGCTCCTTCCTCAACTCCTCCTCTTCCATCTCTCCAATCTTGAGGAAGACTTGGTCCAAGGTGGACAAGGACAGGCCTACAGTCAGGATCCCAAGTGCGGCCTTTTCTTCATTCAACTTGGAAAAGAGGTCAGGGAAGATTGAGAGCGTGGACTCATCGTTGGGGATGGAGAAGGACAGTTCCGACCCTCTGGACGTATCATCCGTGTTGTTATTGTTGCTATTTGAATTTTCCAAAGATGCTGAAGGGACGAAGGACTGGACAACGCTTAGGATCTCCTCCCCTCGTGCCTTTCCCCCTGAGCTGGTGGTAAGTTTGAGTGTGTATCCCGTCCCATAGTACTTTTTAAGGAAGAGAGGCGTCCCACAGCATTTGATCTTCCCTGAGGTCATGACGGCAATCCGGTCTCCGAGGATGTCTGCTTCTTCCATAAAGTGAGTCGTGAGGACGATGGTTCGTTCCCCTCTCATCTCGAGGAGGAGGTCCCAAATGACGCGACGAGCTTCTGGATCCATCCCACTCGTGCATTCATCCAGGATGACGACTTTGGAGCCTCCGATGAGAGCCATGCCTAAGGAGAGTTTGCGCTTCTGACCACCGGAGAGTTCGGAGGACATGTAGTACTTTTTCTCGGTCAGGGCGAGTTTCTTGATGAGGGTTCGAGCTTCATGGGCGGCTTCGTCGTAGTCCAGGCCTTTGAGACGGCCAAACATTATCAAGTGTTCCCACACAGTCTGGAAAAAATGGAAAGATTCGGTATATTTTAGCTTCCAAAGCACTAAAAAGACTTACCAGTCGGTCAAACAACATATTATGCTGAGGACACAGTCCCAACGACTCTCTCACTTGATCCATCTCACTCCGGATGTCATACCCATTCACAGCCGCCGTCCCATTTGTAGGAGGAAACAATCCCGTGAGGATGGACAGTGCCGTCGTCTTCCCCGCCCCATTATGCCCTAGGAGTGCTGTAATCTGCCCCTCATACATCTTAAGCGAGATCCCATCTACAGCCCTCTTCTTCCCAAAGATCTTCTTGAGGTTCTGAATCGCAACTCCGACCGGAAGTCCTACCGGCTCCTTCTCAAAACCTTGCTTTTCAATCGGCGCAGCCAGGCTCATCCTCCGCGTTTGAATGGCCTTAGGAGTATCATCAGAGATCCAAGAGCGTTTCTGGAAGATGTAGTACCAAGGCTTCCTCAGCCCGTATTTTGAAGGAAGTACGTTTTCCAGGTAAATCGTCAAGCACATGAAGAGGATCGTGTCCACAACGAACATGATGACCACATGGTAAAGGGCGAAGCCATCAATGGGGCTTGTGGGCTGGAAAGCCGTCCTCCAATTCGCCCCCACGCCCCTCGTCTCAAAGGAATACATGGCCTTGACGGCCCAATGGAGACCCATGTTTGGGAAGAGGCAAGATGCCAGTTTCTGAACCAAGGAGATGTTCTCCAGATTCTGCTCCATCGGGATGGCAATCCCAAGGTAGAAGACGAGCCAAGTCACTATCCCAATCGCCGTCGCAGTTGTGGCCCGATCACTAAGGACGGACACGAAGAAGCAGTAGGACGTCGCAGCCACGACGTAGAAGAAGAAGACGAGCCACCAGACCAAGGGGTCCGAGTACGGGAGGACAGGCCCAGTCTCCGCGTTGAAGGTGTAGAAGAAGAGGAACATGACGAGGGTCACTGAGACGACGAGGACGAGGAGGGAGTTGATCATCCATCCTAGCCAATGGATCCAGTTTGGAAGACCCATGATCTTCATGAGTTCCTTGATCCCGGTCTCTCTCTCAGACACGACTTTGATGACGATGGAGGGGACGATGAAGACGAAGCCGATGATCATCATGAGGGGAACCGCGAGAGAGTTGAGTTGGTCAAAGCCCTTGTTCCTCACGTACGCGGGGTAGGGGAAGACTTGATGATTCAGTTCGTGGGTGATTTCCGACCCGGTCAGCATGGATATCAGGATTTTGTCCAGAAGGAATTGGAGGCCGGAGAAGCCTCCGTTGACGTAGGAGAAGGCGTTGTCTGGAAGAAGAAAAGATTGTTATCTATGACCATACGACCAAGCTTTCAACTTACCATCACTCGGCCCAGAGAACTGGATCCAAGGGAAAGTACTTCTCGTATCAATCGTATAAATGGGCAACCTAATCGTATAATCCACCCTTCCCCCAGGGGCCTTCTTCACATCCTCCATATCCCCCGAAGTAAAACTCGGTCCAAACACAATAGCCGCTCTCACCCTTTGGACAAACTCCTTCGCAGACTCCAACTCCGTCTGCTCATTAAACTGCTCCAACTCAGCCTCGGAGTCAAAGCCCTTGAGTTCCATCCTCCTCGCCTTCAGTCTCCTCCCCATCTCTTCAGCTATAGACTTTGTAAGGTTGTTTGCAGGGACGTAGGCAAGGAAGGACTTTTTCCTGAAAAGCGTCCTCCTCGCCTCATTCAACATCTCCGCCTCATCCTGGACTTGAAACACCGTCGTGGAATTCATGACCGTCTTGTTGTCGTCCACGATCTGCGTCCGGGCGAAGGCGATGAGGAGGGCGAGGATGGTGGGGAGCAGGATCTCCAGGATGGTGACGAAATAGTGTCTTCGACGGAGGAGGAGGTTTTTCCAGAGGAGGAGACCAAGACGTCGGCCAAATGAGGCTTGGGTGGCTCGGCTTCTTTGCCCATCCCCACCGGAGGAGGAGGAGGAGGAAGAGGACTTCTTCATGACTTCTTTTTTGTGGGGGGCTTCTTGAACCACGCTGAAAGAAGAAGAAGAGGGGGGCATTATTTGGGGTGAAGGGAGACTTTGGACGATGGAAACTTTGTTATGTGACCAGCCACTCATTTTTGACAGAGAAAGCAGAAGCAAAGTGAGACTTACAAAGCTTGGACGATCACTTCTTTTTTATGACAAGAGGAATTCCACTTCACTTAATTTTACGACCGTCTATTAGCTTGACTAATTGAGCACATTATTGTCCTTTGCTTGTCAAAGGCAAATTAGAACTAAAACTGGAAAATGCATACAAAAATTGACGTTTAGGAAAGTTGTATTTACGCAAGACAAATGAGGAAGTGTGGAGGAAAATCCCAAAGACGCTAGTATTGCAAAAATGTAACATTTTTTGAGTGGTTTTGTCTTCTTTCTGCATGCTCACTTCCTAAACTATATAACGTCAATTTACATGTAATTGGAAAAGGGCAAGCAACGCCGAAACCACACAAACAAATACGCAAAATGAAGCAACTTTTTTAGCACTTTATGTCTACATACAAATTGAAAAGGTCAATGTGTATGGGTTTCTAAATATTCGCTCTAATTCTAATGGCAAAAGAAGCACGATATTCTAGCATGTATCATTGTGCCCCCCCCCAAAAAAGAAGCATTTATCCTTCTCCAGTCATAAAGATAAACAAACAGACTTATAAAAGTGACAGAGTTTTAGAAGGTCAAGATTGAAATTAAGAGGAAAGTAATGTTCATTCAGAAAAGAACCTAAATGAATGTTAGTTCAAACACTTTTGACGTTTTGATTGACTTACTATCTTTTGCTCGTCATGTTTGCCCCTTGATTACGATTGTTCCACTTGAATTGACTCTCTCTCGTTATTGTTATTTTTTATTGGTGCTTTATTCTTTAATGTAGATTCCCATATCATCCATCCATTCCATGAATGAATGAATTTGTGCTTCCAGTAGTGAGGTGAGTGTGGGTGGTTCTATTTGAATGTGCATAGATCATTCATTCATTCTTGGTGAGGTGAGGATATTTAATGCATTTTTGTGCACCCAAAGTGATTTAGATTTAGTGGAATTGTAAAACTTCCTGACGTGACGTGACGTACAAAACTGATGTGGTTTTCTTTTGGCTGTAGAGAGTTTGGCAATTTTGGTTTGTACAGGCAGGGTTTCACGACATTTTGTTACTTCAAAGTCTTTATCCAGTTTTTCAGGTCTAACTTTTTTTAGTTCTCAGTTACAAAGAGTCCAATTTGCATATCTGCAACAATGACACCGACGATTCTGATGGCACTTTACACGATTTCACTTGAGCAAGTATAAACTTTGCACTTGAAAAGATGAGACTCTTCAATCTCACACTTCTTTCTTCCTTAAGAAAAGATGACCACAGGAGACACGACCTATAAACACAATGAAATATGAATTAATTTATGGAACTTTGTTGGAGAGTATGCAAAAATTATATGTTTGTAAGATGGAAATTTTCCGTGGGAAGCTATCAACTTCTTCCTGACTCAAATGTTAATTACAATAAAATATATTATAGACGCTCAAGATAAAAGAGATACCGTGTCTCAACTAAACTTGACTTGAGAGAGTTAAAAGTTACAAGGTCCTTCTCACCGGTCGGTCATTCTTATAAAATGTATCTTCACACGTAATGTACTCATATTAATTGGAATCAAACTGCACTACTGTCTGGTAGCTTTAGAATGTGTTCAAAGTCTACCTTTTTATACCATAATTAATCAGTCCGAAAATCGGAATGGCGTCGTAACATTGATGGATGTTATAAATAACTGCCATAATTAAGTAAGTGGGGACTTCCCCTGTAGCACAAACTATGTTATTATGCCAATTTGGTGATTGGGTGGATCTAATTTATTTTGTAAAAAAGAGAGCTATCATTATTTATTTGGTTATCGTCATTAACCGTAACAATCATCCCTTTCGAATGACACATTTTTATGTTAGAAGAATTTGATACATCCTTCTATTCATGCCTCGAATAGCTCAGTTGGTTAGCTTAGCTTTTTTAGCGTAGATTCATCATCATCAGAAGGTTAGCTAACTGTACATTGCTTTTTGGTCAATGCAAATGCGCTAATGCGATGATATTCTCTAGCTCTCATCTCCTCATGTCATACATAAAAAAAAAAAGAAACGTTTGAACATTCGAAAATCACTTGGTTTTTTTTGTATTTTCTATTTTTTAACCACCTTAGTTAGGAATGTGGGGTCCATATTGTCGTCGTCACCAATTAGGACAGCAGGGCAGGTGAAAATGAGAGTTTTTTTAAAGAATAAAATAAATTCCTTTCTTTTGCAAATCAAAGCTTCCAAAAACATCATTCCTTACGTTATTTCCAACAGTTGCAGGTTTCATTTACACCAAATGGACAACAAGATAGGATCCTTACTATATGGCAATACAAAATGAGACAAAGAACAGCTCTATAATGAGTTTATCACGTCATTCTTCTTCTTCTTAATAAAAATAATCCTAGCAAAAACTTTCACTCTCTCACCTACAGCATTTTTGTGTCATTCCTATAATCTCATCTTCTTCTTTTTTTATCGCATTGTTGACGTTGACACTTTTTTTTATGTAACAACACAAGTCGTGTGTGGATTTTGTCACAGTTCACAGATACTTTTGAAGTTGCTGAATTTGGGACACTGTGGAATTTTTAGTACAAATGATTCTATTCATCATTCCTTGACGGCGTTACTACCAAACTGACTGAACCTAACGCAAAAAAACTCACGCACTTTGGCATCAGTCATTGTTTCCTATGCATACCATTCTTTTTAGCATTGTTGAGATGACACACACACACCTTTTCCACCTGTGTAAACCTCTTAATCGCTTCATCATACATACAAACTTCAAACTTAAATGAAGTGGAAGATCGACATCGTTTGTCAACTGCCGACCGTAGGTATTTTCTTTTGACAATTCATCGGACTTTTTCAAATGATCGGAAGATTCTCTTTGGTAGTGGCTTTTTTGCATTGATTGGAATTGATGGAAGATTGACTAATTACTACTCTTTTTTAGTGGATTGATGATCTCACCTAGTTTACTTTGTCAGTACACAATGAAGAATCATCATTCATTCACAACCTGTCTCACAAATTGAGAGACTCTCTCGACAAAAATATCATTAGCACAAGTACATGGCGTGGCATGTGCAAATTTAGGTTAGCAAGTACACAAAATTAACACATGGCATATCTAAGGAAGTTGACGCTTTTGGCTTTAGAAGAATAAGCTTTGTCTCGTTTTGTTAAATGCACTTTCAGAAGAATTGAATTGGCGACAAGAAGAGTGTAGAGGGATAAGATGGGATGGGCATATCTATGCAAAATGCAACCTCTGCAATTTTGTTTAAAGTTTGACCTGAAGGAGCAAACTTTCCTCATTCCATTCTTCTTCTAAACATTATAATCATAATTTTTCTGCAATGCTTTAAAAAAGCTACTAATGATGATAACGGCTCTATTCTACAAAATGAGAAGGAAAGTCTCAGGTAAGTGGAATACCAAAAGAAATTGAAATCCGTTAACAAACAAGATCCGATCCATCATCAAAATTGTCTACAAAAAAACACGTCTAAAAAACACGTATGCATTATTGCAGGCTAACAGAAGCGTTGACCCTTCCATTCCACCTGTCAATAATGCAATGACAATGGAACCTCCATAATAAATACCGATGTTGTGAGCTACCTGTTCAATTCTTGTTGCCTTTACATTCGTGCCATGCTAATTGACCGTGTTTTCCTCAGTTTGATCTGTGTAAAAATAGATCAAGACAACTTAATTTTACACATACTGCAGGGCCCTATAAACAAGAAGAATATGGGACGGAACTTGCCGCAAAAAAATGATTCATTCAAGGAACCCAATGTTAGCTTTGTTAAAAGACAAGACATTATGTTGAAAGAATAAAGTCAAGAACGAACGTTTTAAACAAAAACAACCCAAGAGATTCATGAGATTGATATTTGAGACACACCAAAGCAAGTGATTCTGATGTAGATTAAGGTCGTTTGTAAAACTTTTTTGCATATCTCAATCTGCTGGTCATCTCACTTCCAATTAATCTTTCACACCTTCTCCTCCTCAAAAAAGATCACAAATTCCATGCTTCATGAAAAAATTGGAAGAATGAAGAAGTATTCATTCTTCATTCACACTTTTTTTGGAAATTGCAAAAAATAAGCCCATGAAATTAAAATTGTGAAACATTTTCTGGTGGCAAATCTATACTAAATCTCCTTCCTTCGTTGAGTTGAATTATGGACATTGACATAATCAAAAACCTTCAAGGATGAAAAACAATGATGAATCTGCATCTGCAAATGCATGAATTACAGAAATGTGGCTAATTGAACCGTACCTACCTATCCAAACGTACAGATAAGCATCTATGTGCAGAAAATTAGTATGTATCCTGCCTAAACTTGAGACCGTTACGCTACACACGCACTTTTTCGCATCTCTCTCCATCTCTTTTTTGATTGTTATAATTAACTGAGGGATGAAATACATATATGAAGCTGACTGCGCAATCACAAAGTGCAATACTGCAATTTGCAATGTTTTTTTTCTTGGATTTACCAACGATCTGAACTTGCTCAGGTCTATGTCTATGTCACATTTCGTCATCAACTTTAAAATTGAAATTGAAACGAAGCAAAATGCAAAAGGCGTTTTGTATTTTATGGTCAAGTTGAGTTATAATGCAACCTTTCAAAGTGCAATGCACACACAATCAGTGCAATTATACAATCATACAGGATAAATAGTATGATTGTTGTAAAGTCCTCAATTGCGTCAACATCATCATCATCATCTCGCTCCATTGTCCATCTTTTCAAGTTTACAATAATGAATGTTAGGTATGTTTTTTTGTTAGTTAAGTTCGTACCTACATGAAAGTGAAACATGTTATGTTGGGTCCTCTCATCGTCATAAGGTAAGGTGTATAAGTTGAGAGGTATGAATCAAAAGAACTTGACACCAATTTTTGCAAAATATAGTTTTAAGAATTTGCGTATGCTTGATGTTATGCAGTTGTGCTTGCTATTGTAATTTATTCATCTACACCTCTGATATCCTTCCTGCATGTAACACTGTTTTAAACCCATTAATTACATGAGCCAAGTTGAGATTTTCTCATCCTGCCCCTTCTTTCTATTCATCGACTAATTTTTGTGTGAGTCTACTTTCCAATAGCTTAATGTAATGTGTTTATCGATGATGATGATGATATAAAGGTCATCTGGTCATAAATTAGATGGAGGAGGTAGCTCCACTACTGCACTTAAACTTTTTTTCCCAGAATCAGGATTTTAAATTGCATCTTTTTGCAAGGAATTGTTGGACAGAGAAGAGAAGTGTTGATGATATGTCATGCCTTTAAGGTTTACCACGTAGAAATTGCTATAAACTTGATCAACTGGTTTGCATAGATAGTCGTCCTCCTCATCATACTAAACCAGGTAAGTGAGAAACAATTCTCGTGACATACCTACATGATTGACCATTTTTCACTTCACAACACTCAAAAATACTGCGCTTTGTTTTTATGCCTTTTGTGGAATTTTTTGATAGCTGTCAATAACTCGGACAGAAAAATACTTTTTATTGTGCTTCTAAAGCTAAGCTGCATGCAATCCATGCAAAACAAAAGATTTTGATTTGACTGGGCAGTAATTTTTTTTATGTGCTTCATAAACCAACCGGCATATATTTAAAAATAAACCTCTTGTGTCTTGAATGAATTGCAATGCATTGTCCGCCAATCATCCTCATTAAAAGTCCCTGAGCATGGATGAGTTGTAGAAAATCTAGTAGCTCAAATCCGGATAATTCTTAACTCAAATGATCATCATTTGGAACAATAAACTTGTACTGCTTTGAACTTTTATGTCCTCAGGGCAGTCCCACACACACCAGGAGACCGAATCATCAATAATTAAAAGGAAAGTCCAGAGGATTGTATTGTATGCATATACAGCAATTAATTACGACTAATTAAGACTTTTAGTAATGAGAGAAGAAGCTAATACATACCTTTTGATAGTTTCACATTACACCCTCTTGTCTCAATCTTCCCCACGCTCTGCTGGATCACTAGATTGATTGCACTTTCACCCTATATTTTATATGATTAAATTATGTCATGACCAAAGAAGAAGCTCTGGTTGAATTGTTCAAGTTTTTCCGTACAACTTTTTAAACATCGTGGGAAAATTTATGGATACCCACAGAAGTCAAATCAAGTGTGATGATAATCTTCTTCAAGAAGCTTGGTGCTACTTAAATGAAACTGAAGTACGTATTTTCCAAGTAAATTTTTACCAAGTAAAGTTCTTACGAAGTATCTTAAAGGAGACTGCCTTACGTCCTAGAGGTTCCGTCTCAAAAGACTGATGATAGTAGACTGACGACTGCTGTAAATTTTTCAACCTGCATTGCATTCTACCTGCTACATTACATACCACCAAGCAATACCTGTACTGCTGTGGTTAAATAATGGCCAATGATGTATTATAATGTGGCACCTTTGCTTTACTTCTTATGTGTGCCTGTAGTTATCCTTCCTTCTCTCTCTCGTCTTCTGTTTTCTATCCTCCAAAACAGGTTGGTCATAAAAAATGAAATTAAATGAATCATGACGAAGGAGTATCTAGTGTGATTGAATTGAATTGAGGAGGATATTTTGTATTTTATTATGCCAAAATGTTATAGCAAAGTCATGCTACACTATCACTATCATGCATGGAAATTGAAGGATTTATTGATGATAAGGTCTACAACTAAAGTTAAGCAATAGTGCATCTCAGTCAGTAGTTTTCTTGCATAATAATAACTGTCAAGTGGCAAGAAGGGACCTTTAAGATTCTTAGGAATGCCAGCATTTTGAGTGTCATGTCATTGATTGGGCCACATTGTCGAGGTCAGCATTACCTTAAGTCAAAACGGGAAGTGTGTTCCTGAGGAAGGTTAAAAAATGGGACTGACTACATGGGACAAGATGAGATAAGTAACTACTAAGTAACCTTTGCTGTGAAACCCGTGGACCCTGGAAGAAAAATATCCAACTTTTTTCCAATATGCCTTTAGTCCATAGTCAGGGCTAATTACTTTGGATGGATAACATTCGATACGATGATACGACCGTGCGTCATCATTACCATGTACAATGTATATAAAACCATTACATAGGCTAATTAAGATGGATTGTGTAATGAAACATACTACTTTGTAAGTCCAACGTCCATCTTTTTTTCTGCGGCGTCTCCTCTGGACTTTTTTTTGGAAATCCCCATGCAAGGTTACAACAATTTCAATTGCAATGGATATGCAATTTCTTCGCAAAAAGATCGATGATGATGATGATGACAAGAAAGAAAATTCAATGAGGAAAATAGAAATAGAAATTTTACGTGTCATCCAAGGTGCTGAGAGCTCCGTGGACAATGTTTATAGGGGACAAATTAAAGCAGGAATCGACCATTTGGATTGGTTTTCCAAATTATGCTCTGATTTTTTCAACCTAATTTCTTTATTGGCAATCATCATCATTTACCATCAATAAATAATCCAATCTTTTATATTGTCCCTGATTGATGATGTTGAACTTGATACATTTCCTTGTGGCTTTATGTATGTCTTTCTATTCTAATTATCCACAAGAATATTACAATTGTGTCTGTTACATAAGTTATATGTAACAAACATTGTTAACATCATCCATGATTATGTTTCTAGTTTTTTGCATACTACATACTAAAAGCATAGCCATTTATTGGCATCATTTATTGGCATAGCCATTTATTAGCATAAACAAAACCCTTCATCATTCAT
>JAQGCL010000701.1:0-11719 GCA_034699605.1 Isotomiella paraminor
ATTACCAAGGGTAAGTCTTTCCGTCTAAGTGTTGACTTTACCAAGGGTAATTGTATCCTCTCTACACAGCGGATACATTCCCCTGCGCCTAAATGAAAATCGGGGTTGACAAATCCCGCATTTTCACAAACTTCTCTGGACACTTAACAAGTAAAAATGTACTTAAGAGAATTTAGATGGGTGACTTAAGGGTACGAATCTGGTAGGTGTTGTAATTGAAATTTGTCACGTTCAGTCGGAGTACAGCTTTCAGGTCTCATTTCTTGGGTTATTGTAAAGCATGGCAAAAGCAAGTAAAAAAAAGAAAGCATTTGAATGAAGGAATGTGATGACAAATCTGAGAGTGCATTAAAATCCTTTTTTGTAATTGGTTCAGGTATTGTTCTTTGAATGAGATAATTTTGAGTTTCCTTCTATTCCAGCTCTCATAAAACTCTTTTCTTTTCTATTTCCCTGTGACAGGTTTTTGTTGAGAACTTAACAATCCTTATTTTGAAACCAAACTCTTTTTACACTCTCAACCGTCTTGTTTCATTCTTGATGCGAAGGCTTTTTATAAAATAAAGGCAATTTAAGCAAGCATTCTTGGAAGGAATGAGACATGAAGCCAACGACACGTGCTTCATATTACAACCATTTGACCATACGTAACGAGAAAAGATTCAGTGTCATACATACTAAGTTCATACACAATAAAAGAATGATATTCAACTCTAGGATATTTATGTTACAAGTCTTATTAATTATGACGTCTTGTGTTGTGTTGAATGTCTTGATGCAGCATGTTGATCTTGATCCGGTTTTCAGTGCGTGTTGTCTTGTAACTTGATTGTTATACGCGTAGGCCTAGTACTGTTTAGAGTCGACTTAAATTTTACAAGAATTTCTTAACAGGCTTGTTACAAATTATCCTTAAAGGAGTAATGGTTTTATGCTATGTTAAGATTATATGAAGTTGGAGAAGACGTCCTGATGAGTACACTGTAAAGGATAAAAGTTGCATTTTATACTTATATATGTGACTCTTACGAGGAACGTATTATATGTCCATTTTTGTTTGATTGATTCATCCGCCGGGATGCATTCATCTCGATTGTAATTTGGGCTATTCGTCGGGGTGATTGATGCATTTTTGAAGAAGCGTCTCTGTTATCTCCTTTAACCTCTTTAAAACATCGTCTGCGTCCTGGAAGTGAAAAGTAGCAGGATGGTCATTGTAGTAGGCACCGTTCGGGTCAATGGTTAGGATCCTGTAAGACTTAATACATTGGGATTCTTTTAAACCTTTATGCCCTATGACGTCATTCATGACTCCTATCATTTTTGGTAGTCTACAATTGTTGATGCCATTTACTTATTTGATTTAACTCTTTCTTAAACTTAAGATTGAAATGGATGTATAAAATGCTCTCTTTAAAGATGAGGAAAACAAAAATTATTCTAATCTCTTTTCTTGCCATTTTACATGCAAGGGTGGTGACACGATGGAAATGGTTACTCACGGGAGCACAGAAGCACCGGGGTTTAAGGCTTATGATGACCTTACGCCTTTCCTTCGGTCCAGAATAATGTAAGACGACGAAAGCAATACTCATCATTTAAAAAGAGAAATATGGTTTTAACATGATGAATCGACGGAAGCCATCATTCATATACCTTGTGGTAATGAAAGTGTCAAAGTTTACTTTGGGAGAGTTAGAAAAGTCATTTTTTTAGTCATATTTGTTTGTGTTTTTGGGAGATTGATCAGATCATCCTCTATTTCAATTTAATACATTATACAATGGTTTGTTTTTATGAAATTAGCTAACCTACATCCTTTACTGAGGAACATTATACCTGTTCTCAGATTTCTATTTATTTTTATAATAACGTTACTTATGCATGCACTGAGTCACTAACCTTGTGCCCAGATTTATTAATGGAAGGAGCGAACCTGCATCACTTCACTAGGTAACTTCATGTTCCTTATTTTATATTGAAGGGTTTTTACCTTTGGCTCGTCAGCTCAATACCCTTATATTCCGATTTCGATAATGTTTCCTCTTTTTCTTGTCAGGAAAGGAATTTTCTAGACTGCCTCAAGAATTCAAGGTCTACTCTTCTTGTGAGGAGTTTTATAACCTGAATCGGTGCTAACCTGAGTCCTCATCTTCTCATCTCGTTTGAATGGAATTGGATGTGTGTTACTCACAGCTTTTCTATGATACCACCTATAAAAGGGCTCACTTAGAGCTTAATACGAGTATGAGTGATGCCGCGAGATGAGACCTACCGTAATTTCTATGTCATGTAGAGCCAGTGGTTATTTTTACTAACGTTAGATAGATGTGTCCCTTGTGGTTTTATATTACCTGTGGAATTCTTTGCATTAGTTTTATGCATGCCAGGTAAACCAAGGATGGCCGGATTTCGGAAAGTTTTGTTATTCCTACTTCGCCCTTATTTAGACGGACCCACATGATACCAAGCCTACTAAAAATTATCTTGACGTCTTATCGGAAAAGAAGACCCCTGAGTGCGTTCAGCCTAGCCCCCAGAGTTCTTTTGTTGGCTCTACTAGTACAAGGGAAAATAAAAGCGCTTTAAAAGGAAAGTAATTTTCTCCCCATCATTTATGTGCATGTAGAACTCAACCTTTTTCTGCTCAATTATACCATTAACGGGTTCAAAACAAATGAAGGCTTATCTTCAAGATAGCCTTTTGAATTATAGTCAAAAAAAAATATTCTTTTAATAAACTTCAGTTTAACATTTTAGGTAGCTTCATTCGCAATTCTAAGCGAATGGAAAAAGAATGTTTTCCATTTGTCTTTTTGAAGGACTGCAACATGGAAGTAATACCAACTCATTGCCATACTTGGTGTTTCTGTGGGGCTTCTTACCTATGACTAGGGAAGATACTCCTGCAATGTTGGTTCTCACGCCTATACGTTTCTTTAAAATGGATTGGAAAAGAGAGATGGAAGGGTTTGTGTATCATAATCTTCTCCTTTCTCCTTTACATTGACTTTCGCTGGCCTACTTTTGGCAGTCAAATAGTCGGATCCATCGGCTATTTACAAGGAAATTTATGAACTTTACGAAAGGAAATTCCTTTCTTAGATTGAACGCTGCATGTCCTAAACGAGCGCTTTTCAAGACTCAAGCAATGTCCATGATCTTTAGCTGAACATGAGTGTTATAAAAATAGCTAGAGTTTGAAGTTGAAAAATAAATTTTTTGTTGAAAAGATATTAAATTACATCTTTTCATTTCCATATATGTGACTGATACTTTTACAGTAGGACAATTTAAAAATTGGATGAGAATACTTTTTATGTTGGGGTTTCTCTCACTTACTTAATTGTCGTAGCCCCTTGATGTCTAAATTTCAAATAGATTAATTGACAAGTAATTAACAGGATATTGTATATTATTTGTCACCGAATTATTGATTATTGTGTCTGGTATCTAATCATTCAGGTGAGTTTAAAATTGGGTGAGATTATACGAGGGATTTTTCTTGCTTTCTTTTATGTATTTCATTCTTAAAACTAGGAACTGAAGGTCCCTTAAAATTGTTCTCTTCGTGTCACGAGAAAAAATATTGAGTTCTTAACAATCTCTACTTGGAAATCATAATGTTGCTCAGGATTTGGGTGGTCCAAGAGCCAAAAATGTTATTCTCTTGTCGTAAGAGGAAACAGTTTTTCAAGGGTACTAAGCCCCTTCTTACTTTTTAACACTTTTACTCACTGCCGAGTGATAGCTCTATCTACTCGTATGACATTGTTAATGGAGACTAATGGGCAACATGCCTCGTTAATTAGGATTACCTAAAGTGTTTTACACCATTGGGTACAAAGTTCAAAGTCATACAAACCAATCTTACTCAAAAAAACAGTTTTTCAAGGGTACTAAGCCTACTATGCGATTACTTGGCTTAGTTAGGTCATGTACAAGAAACGAATTCGGAGTTTTGACTCTACGAATTTGCGTTGCCTATTTTCCTCTGACTTTCTCATTTCTCATCCATCGTAACTCATTGAGCTATCCAAATTGGCGGATAGGTTTCTAATGGATGACTTGTTATTTTTATGAGATAAGTTCAGCATAGGCTGAGTCTCCCCTTTGCTAAAGCGAAATGCCGATCCTCGGCATGGAGAAAACTCAGAGGATGAAAACGCTGGCTGAGAGCGCGTAAACGATAAAAAAAATGAACCGTTAAATTGAGCTAAGAAACATGGAAATAGAGAGATTCCGGGAAGCTGCATCCGGTCTCTTCCGATTAAATATGTTACCTATGTGGCCAGTGTCACTGGGACAAGCTCACAAATATTATGACGCAGTGTGACAATGACAGCGTGAATGCAGTATGAAAGGGACCAGGTGAACTACACAGACACCTTTTGGTTCCAGACATGAAGCAAATCATAAACATGATAACTGAATACACTGAAAAACCTATTATGTGCCTGTTAATGAGTTGCACGTGTCTATAATAGTGGTTAATTAGTGGAGTTGTGCCTAAAGAACCTGGAGATTATGGAGAGAAAACCATAATCGCCAGTGGTTCATACTATTGGTCACATCAAAACATAGAAATTTTTTAGGTTAGGCGAGCTTGGAAGCTATCTCAAAACAACTACTCTCGAAGAGCCTTAAATGGTAGGTTTTGTAAAGCAGACCAAGCAATACTTACGTAAACCTTCCATGAGGAGAATCAATACTGTTCCCGAAACTATGGAATCGATGCACTCTACCGCATGTAAATATGCAACATCCGCACGTAATGGAATGCATACATGAAGCATAAAGCAGAGCAACACTCATTATTTGCTCGGAGCTAAAGAATGGCGTTCGTCGCAGATTATTTTGCCAACTTTGATTTGATTGGTTTGACTTATTAAATTCAAGTTATATATAAAAAAAAATAAAGAAATATAAACGCGGTATATGCTTTATAGTCCACTCACTTAGTGTGTGAGATGTTCATAAAAATGTTTCATGTTTTGGAGTGTATGAAAGGAGTTATGAACCATGAAAATTAACTCCAATTGAGATTAATTACACCATCCTGTATTGCACATGTGTGTGTCAATAGAACTTTTGAGTTTCATACACATATTAACCTTGGAGGAATAAAGATCAATCCATCCGTTCCCCAGCAGATTGGATTTACTCATTTATATAATACAAGTGTGGTGGTAAAGTTAGAGAGACGTATTATTTGTGAAGTGCTTAAGAGATTATTAAACAGTTTGTGAAGGCAAGTTTCCTTTCTTTCTGACGTATTGTTCCCCACTAAGTTTAATGTGCTGACCGTTGATAATAAAGGTGGGAGCCATCGCAACCGAAATACTGGGTACTTCTGAGGGAACCTTTATTTTGAGAGAGGAAACTATTAAATCTCGGTAAGAAAATCACATCCAATTTTGTCCTTGTTTCTCTCTCATTCATATGCCGACTTATTTCATATCTCAACGCACTCACACCCGCATTCATTTTCACACACGCAATTTTTATATGCCATTTTGAGGCGTCTCACTTTACTCCATAGAAAATGAAAGAGAACATTTTGTAGTAAACTTGGTGGTTGTGTTAAGGCGACGAAATGACCTTGTCTTATTTATCCTTATAGTTCATTATGCCAAGAGATAAACGTAAGGTGGTTCCCGCAAGACCTATTCCTCAGACGGAAATGATGGCTGAAAACATGCCTCATGTACAAGCACAGGTGATGGCTGATGTAAGGCGTCAACAGAGGCAAGTGACTGCCTATAATGCCTGGACCGAACAGAACGTTATCCCTTCTTTGTGTAATTGTTTTGTATGTAAGGTACGAAAGTTTGTTATTTATGGTTCTTGCCCATAGTGTACATACGAGAAGAGAAAACATACAGGATTCAGTGTGCCATTGGGAGAGGAATACCTCGAGACACATATACCATGATTGACTGTATATATGACGATTTTGCCGATCCTGATTCGCGTTGCTTTGATGCCAAAAGTGCTGAAAAGATGGGTGCTGGAAATGCGATCTTCGGATGTGCCGGGCATGTCGTTCATGCTGGTTGTTTGGCAAAATACTTCTCCGAAATTCGTGATCGACAAAGGCAAGGACTTGGAGTTGAGCCCCTTTTATGTCCGGTTTGTCCTGCACCACTTGCCACGATTGCCCTGTTTGATCTTGACCGAACACGGTTGTTGAAACCTGGTCACTCTGGACTGGTATAATCAAGTTAGTCTCTTTGTTCATGATGTTTTTATGGTGGTGGTAAATATTTCAGGCTAGCGTGTTTAAATCGGATGCTAAACGGCTGCACTTTCTTCGACAAGTGTGGAAGCGAACTGCTGGCTGGGTTGATCCATGCCCTACTGATGTAACTTCCCCTGTGGTTGTTGCTCGTCTTCGTCTGCTCAATTTGATTCAACGCATCGGAATTGAGTCTCAACAAGCGCCTTCCGTAGATATTGGAGAATGTGAGGACAGACGTTGTGAAATAGGTATGAATAATGACATGAAGGCAAAAGTTTGTGATTATTTTGACTCATGAATTATTGGGTATAGATGAGATGTTTTGTATGGCCAATCCCAATATAAACCAGGCTCACAGAGATGTCGCGACTACTTTCTCCAGAGAGCGCGAAAGGACTGAGACGCAGTCGAGAGAGGGTGGACTTGCTGATGAGATTTGTGACATTGGCAGGCGTGCACATCATGTTCGGATTGCTGAAGTTGACAATCGGGTGGTAAGGAAAATCTTAATTGCTCATGATTGTTTAATTTGCCTGGTAATTTCTTAGCAAACAGAGATGAACCTGCCTGGTCCCTCTGGGTCACTCAGACATACATCTGGTATCCTTTGTATTTATTTCCTGCTGGATTTACAAATGAAAAAGTGGTTTTCGGGTTTTTAGAAACGGAAGCCACGCTTCCTTTAGTGAAACATCACGCTGCTCGCAAGTATGCCACCAGTGCTCAAAAGAAATATTATGCCGAGTCACAAGAAGACTTGCAGCGCGTTGCTGAAGAACAGGTTTCCCAGCCCATTAAAACTGAGGCTGAGTATGAGGAAGAGAATGATGTAAGTGATTAGCTAAAACTCAGTAAAGAAATTTGTTTGCAAAATTTAATTTGTCTTTTAGCGCATAAATGAAGCCTTTTCTTCTTTCGATTTTGATGCTGAGATTGAGGGGATTCTTGAGCGGACAGTAGAAATTGTCCCTTCATGTCGGCCAAGCGCTCGACTCATGGCAAAGAAAAAAAATGTGAGTATTTTACTAATCTGGTTTGGATTCGATTTATAACTCGGTTGTTCCTTGAAGGTTTCTCTTGAAATGGAGCAAAGGGAGGAAGATTTGACTCCCTTGGTTGAGTCTATTGAAGGGGAGGACTCGGGTTCTACTTGTGAAGGTTCTAATTTATCCAAAGCGATCTAGCAATCTCTATTAAGCTGGATATTTAATTTATTCCAGATGCATTGGCATCAGATCACGCGAATGATAATGAGCAGGTAGTGGATGCGGCTATTGTTGAAAATGAGGAAAGTATTGACCCAACCGATGTGGCTCTATTTATGGATTTGGTGTTGTACAATGGTACGCCTTGGCCTGATCAAATGACCGATGAAGGAGTAATTCAGCGAGGTTATTACGACTTGAATATAAATTTTCTGACTTAATTTGAATTTAAATGATTCTAGCTGAAACGAATATTGCTGAAGAGAGACAACTTTCCATTTATGTGGATCATACCGATTCAATTGAAGATAATGAGTCAGATCTTGAAATGTCTAGTGATCAATTTGACTTGCTGGTGAATCAGATGTAACCTGAGGAAGTCGATCAATTGGTGCGACTTAGCGCTGAAAATTCTGGAGCCCATGGTAAGAAATGAGATTGAATTTGAGGCATACTTTCCTTCTTTTTGTTTTTGTTTTTACACAGCCACTCCGTCTTTAATGCATTTAGATGCTCGCCTGGGAGGAAATTATGTGCCTTCTTTGGAATTAGGTGGTGTTATCATCGAGGTTCACAAGCAAAACTTGTATTATCATTTTTATCTCATCTAGTCCCTGTTTCTGGTGCTATTTTGGAAGATGATACTGTTCGTTCTGCATCCTCCAATTCATGGGTGATAGACGAGGATTATGGTTTGTGCTTCTATTCCTCCTCTACCATTTATGATGAGTTTTTGTCCTTTAGCCCCTGCTTCCCACGACCCATCTAATTTAGATGCGGATCATGATGAGGCAGATTCTTCCGAGGTTATTGCTGATGAAAATCGACCCTCCAATTCCGCCAAATCTAGCGCTCCAGAAGAGATGGATGATGAATTAATTAATGAGTTTATTAATTCTTTGTCTCAGGAGCAAATTTCCTACTACCTGTCAGGCGTACAAGGAGGTAATGTCATGGATGCAGTACGGGTCGCGCTTTTTACAAAGCCTTTGACCCGTGAGGAAACAATGGTTCAATCCAATGATGTAAGTCTTTCTAGCTTAAGTCTAATTGACACCATGCTTTCTTTACCTCTGCTTATCCTTTTATTTAGGTTTTGGAAATGGATTCCATCTCGCCTGATACCAATCCGCCAGAAGTTCCTGTTCAACTTGTGGAAGATGAGGAGCCTTCTACTTCCGCGGCTTTAAGTGAGTCATTTAATTATTGACATTTAATTTAATTTTGAAAAACAATTGTTGTAGGAGCGGAAGTAGCTGCCAATTTTGCTTCCCCTCGCTCTACTAAAAAGAAACAAGTGCCTTCTCTGAGACGACCACTCGCCCTGGCTACTACTTCTCGGACCCCATTGACCGAAAGTACTTTGTTTTTTCTTTTTCTTTTTATAGAGGTCACTTGTTTATTGGGTTCTACTCCAGAACCTATGAAAGATAAAAACGCGTTGTATCGTCATATGCTGTCCTGCTACAAGAGTGCAGGAACAGGCCAAGCTTTGGTTTTGGACGTTAAATGTCCTTTCTATTCGGAGGGTGGTGCTCAAGTTCCTTGTGGGAAGAAACTAGCCTACTCCTCCCTACCAAAACATTTCAACATCCTACATCGGGGCTCGGTACAACCTTATTAATATACTTGTGTATTCTATTTTGTTTAATTTCCTCTTTGGTTTTTAGGATAAGGCGAGGTGGATTGAAGAAGCATCTCTTCAATTGGCTCCCGTTTTCGCCCTTTTTGACAGGATGGAAGGAATCTGGTGGAAACGAGCCTAATCATGCCCACATGGTTGGGATTAATTTTAATATTCCCATTTAATTATGATTTAATTTTTTTGGTTGGGTTTTTGATTTCATTAATTTTTTTATCAAAGCATTATTGTATGAATTATCATTGGGTTTTAATGCATAAATTTTGGGAAAAAAAAGGTTTTACTTATTTCCAAGCTTTTTCCATTTTGACATACTAGATTTTGGGAGAATGAAGAGTTTACAACTTTCTTGCCTCTGTATTCCCCTTATGCCTGACTGAAAATCGGGTCGAAAGTTAAAGAAAACAAGAGATGAGAGCCGTATTTTCACCTATCCTGAAGATGTATTATGACGGTACAATGCACTTAAAATTTTTGCGATGTAATAATGAGAAGTTGGAAATACTAAAGTTGGCGAGAACAACTTGCTCACTGTATGGAGGTTATTCCCTTCTCTTTTGCGTCTTTTGGTTATGACCTGAGGGTTTGGTAGAATAAATTAGAAAACACTATAGCATTTTTTTAATGACGATGTGGTTGCTTGTAGGCAATTCATCGACCTCATTTGTGGTAATTGTGCTTTGTATAAGAAAGCTGTTTCACAATTTTATTACCGAGGGCGAACTTGTTTGAGCTTAAAAGGATGTATAGCCTCGTTGGACTATGTATTGTGCTTGGCACCTTTTTATTCTCATATATGAAAGTGTTCAAATGTTTTTTTCTTAGAGGATTTATCTTGTTATTGCCTGAGGCAATGCAGAATAAATTAACTGCCCTATTGTTTTGTCATGAATGTGAACTGTACTTGTGAAATAGCCGTCATTTCAGAAGTGCGTGATAATTTTGTAAGCACTGCCTATGGTAGTGTTGCAAGAGTAAACAGATTAGAGAGACAGATGACCTCTTTTCTCATTGGTCTTGTGAATTTGACTTGTGAATTTCTTTTCCTCGTTGTGCAATTAACTGTGTATTGAATTGGATATAAGACACATGAATGACCGGTTATTAAACTGAATAAATTAGAAAGGATCAAGTCGTTTGTTTTCTGACTTGACATGTTGTTACTCCTTTTGGAATAAAATGTTTTTAATTGAACTTTCATGATTAGAGGCATGTATTATTTTGCAAACTGATTGTAAGGTTTGAAAGTGGATTTTCCACGTCGTATTTCATAGAATGGCTAGTTAGATGTGAAATGTTATGGTGCTGATTTAATTTAAAAAGTGGTTGTGCCACTTTTAGTATGCCAAGTAGTGAAGTAATAAAAAAATAAAATGATTATGCCTCCTATGGAGTTGGAATGTCGTTCAGACTTTCTAATTTATGCCAGCCTATGCATGTCCATTATTAATTGCACAATTAGTTCATTGTCTCTTCCTAAGTTTCTGAAGAGCTAATGGAAATAGGTACTCTTTGATGCAAAAATTTGATTTAATGCAAAAAAATGGATCTTATTTGAGAGTTCGTCTCATTATGCCCTTTTTTAATGGTCTGCGATTACTTTCCAATCTAAATAAAACTGGCCACACCAAATTATGTGAAATTGAGAGATCATTGCACAGTAATTAAGGTCCATTGGTGTGAAAGGAAGAATGCTTTTGAGTTTTCTCCGCAATTTCTTTATAAACTTACGTAGGGCAATCGATTGCGGGAGTTTATGTGCATTCAGAGCCAAAATTGGATGATTCACTTTTATACAACTTATGACAAACTCATCGGAAAATGTAATGTCGTAACTTTTAGCGATTTTATTTTCTTTAACCTTTCTTTTAAGGTAATCTGCCAGAGTTTCATTACTTTCGACAGAAAAATATGCCAGAGCTTCATCATAGAGATTAGGGTCGAGATATCTTCTACGACTTTTCATGATCAACTGTATTTTCACCTTGCCCCTTGGTAAGGATGAAAAATATTTTCGACAGGGTATAGTATATGAATTACTTTCTGATTGAGGATTCCCTACCATATGAATGAGACTATGTCTCGATTGACCCCTTTATGGTCCCTTGACTTATTATTCAATGATAAAGGAAAAGATTTGTAAACTTATCGCATCCAGTTTCCTTTGGTTCCTCGTTCTTGATCCTTGATGAAGGTTGAAGGTTCCAGGCTGCAGTCCTGTCCTTTCCTTGGATCTCAGTTTCCGTAGTAAATATAGCTGAAATCAACAACTTAACAAAAAGAAAGTATTTTAGTAATAAATCTTTTTATTTTGAAGATAGATTTTCGAGATTTCCAGTCAACGAAAATCCATCTTCCCCCACTGAAGGGTGTTGGAGATCGGTGCAGTTTTTCTTTGCTTCTGAAGAAAAACTTGCGTCTAGAGTATCACACACAGAAAAGTCTGAAAAGTTTCAAATTTTTGTCACTAAAAATTGTTAGACTCGAAATTTGAGTTCTTTACTAGCTTGCTACTAAAATTTAGTAAAAGTAGCTCCCAACTAGGGCCACCAAATGTGAACGTAATGATATTGTGATGAATTAATTGTTCAGAAACTTTGAATAAAAAGAAGGGAACTTTGATCTTTTCTA
>JAQGCL010000702.1:0-11700 GCA_034699605.1 Isotomiella paraminor
TAAATGCAAGACGTACAAGTAATTAAGAGAAAGAAGGAAGTGAATATGCGGACAATGGACATGAGTTGTTGTAAGGAAAAGGAAAAGATAGAGAAGAAAGGATGTGAGAGAAATTGAGCCAGGCTGTAAGTCTATTAGACGGTAGTCGTAAAGAACAAAAGCGTGGGAAATGAAGTAAACTTTTTAAGTACTCATAAATAATTACACCCTTCACTTCACAAAGAAAGAAGAACATCAAATGAATGCAAGTTTACCCAATCTTCTTCACCACAATTAACTACTAAGACATAGTCTTTCATATCTCACTTTCACCACATTCTCCCCATCAATTTTCCCCATGAATGATTAACAATGATGCAACCAAAGCAGATAGATTTTACCTTACCGCCTTATAAAGACAGTATGGATGTTCTGGGAACTGTAAGAAATTAAAAATTTAGACCATCAGTGAGGTAGAAGGGTGGTAACAAAAAATAGACTTTGAAAACGCATCACAATCCATTCAGAGTGCAGCAGAGACAGAATGATAGAAGATAGCAAAGGAAAAGAATGCACTAAAGTCTTTTTTTTATAACTCTTTTGTTGGCTCTGCAATGCATAATACAGTATGGTTAGTTATTTTATTTGATCCTTTTCATCCCATTAAAAACAGATGCATTAAGCAAATTTCTCCGCACAAAGGATGGTAAGAGTGGTAGGGAGAGAGAAGGGCTTATGCTTCCCATCTCCGCCCATTTACTTGCTTTCTCCATTCCATTCTAATTTTGAGTGGAGGAAGAAGAAAGAAAGCAGTTAAGCATTCATTCATCTCTGTTCTATCTGTCCATCTATCTTCTGCCTTCAAGAAGCGTATGCCAACAAAGATACGAGTAGCTACGTATACTGTTTTCCTGCTCTTCATTTTTCCCCCTCATCCTGTGATTTTTACTTATTCACTCCTTCCTATACAAAACTTAGTAACTTGGCTCATGATAAGTAAGGTGAAAAAGCGCCGGTTTATGACGGTATGATCCTACCTGGAAAATTCATGATTAATTAACTTCAGATGAAAGTAAGTTACTTCAAGCCAGTGCCAAACATCCCAGTTTTCTGGTTACCATATCATCTTAGCTTTATATTCGTATATAAATCAATGAGTGAAGATCCTTTTCGCGTAGGTTCATTCAAACGAATCTAAAACTGTCTCCAAAAAATGTGGATGTAAGCAAAGGAACGGGTAGCAGTAGTGGGACATGAGTAAAAGGGAGTTTTGTTATGCGACGTTGTCGCATTCTGCTGTTTTGTTGCAATTGGTTTGTGTTCCTCTCTCTGAAAGAGCCCTAGTAAAGCTCAAGCACTCGCTTGGGATTTTATTTACAACAAACTGTATATTACGCACTGTCTGTAATGTGACACTTTCTCCCACCCTCCTCTCTCTCCCTGTCTCCTTGCCCAAATATCAGTTTGACTTTGACATTTAGGATCAAAGTCTTGAAAAAAGGTCTGCTTTCTCTTCCCTGCCTCTCTTTTCCATCCTTCCTTCCTTCCGTCTCCCATGCTGTTCATTTTCCGCGTCCACAGAGTCATTTTGCTGTTGATAACGGTTGGTTCTAGCTACTTTCTTCTTCTATGCTATGCATGCAGAGCGGATAGCAAAAAAAGCCCTTTTCCCTTTGGGCAAACATGAAAGTTATTTGCCCGTACACAAATACACATATACGTTTGAGTTTAAGTTACTATTTTTTTCTTATTTGTATAGTAAACACGTTTTGCACAACATATTGTCCCGGAATGTGTCTTTGCAGCGTTTTTATCCACATGACTCGCATTTTTCTTACATGAAACAAGAACAAAAGGAAAAAAGAATTGCTTCTTCTTCTATTCATTGGAAAAATGTATGCTTGAACTCAACCCGAAAACGTCGAGGTAACCAGAAGGAGAATGCTAATTGGGTAATGTGCTGCAGAAAGAAAAAAATTCTAGACATTTTTCATGAATCCACGGGGAACAATAAACACCCTAAATGCATTCGTCGTAAGGTCAAAGAGTATTGTAACATTCCGCAGAATTTAGGTCGTGGTGGGTCTCATTCTATTGGTAGCTTTGAAATTTAAAATGTGCATGCAAAGAAGGAAAGTGCAAAAGCATGGATCCAACAAAAGGGAGAGCTGCTGGGATCAATAAATGCAACTCAAGGAAAAGCACTTTATTATAATGGCAAGGAGAAAAAGGCCCAGGTGTGCCAAGTAATTACGTCTAATGGCCCCGTCCGCTGTAGCCAAGTGAAAGTAAAGTGTGTATGAGAAAGTATATAGAGCCGTAGTACCGACCGAGCCTTATTATTCACAACGGTATCAAAAACCATCTCCAGATACGATGATAGATACGCAGGATGAGTATACCTGGATAGATGTAAGCTTCATTGCAAACTATCTAACAAGAAATTGGGTTAAGTCCACTGCCAAGTTAAGAGAGTCAGGAGCTGATGAAGACAACTTTCAAAATATTATTTACTGTTTCGTCAATTAATGCTACTCTACAGCATGGCGGAGTAGACGCCGATGGTAATCCAATTTAAGGAGTCCATTGAAATATTTGATCACGTTGTCTTGGTTTGAAAGTTGAGAGAATGTGGGAGTAATTAATCAATTTCTCCGCACCAAGTTCTTATGTAGATAGAGATAGATAGTTGGCTTACCTATAATGGTGAGGTTAAGTCGGGTTTCTCGACTTGGAGAGTTGCGAAAATCAACTCGACATCGGTATATTGATTGATCATCGACTTTCACAGGTTCTACAATTAGTCTTGCAGGCTCGGATGTCGTTTGGAAGTGTCCACGTTTTCCAAATGGGGCATCAGCAGACCAATGTTTGGCAGCACTGAAATGTTTTCCACGCACGTCCAAGCTATCAAGAAATCAAAACAGTCATCAACTCAAATTCATATTCCGGTCGCCTTTTGTCCTCATCGTAACTCTCAAAGACACACACACACACACACGAAGAATGAAGGATTCGATGCCTTCTTTGAGAAGTAGTATTGACAATATGGTATATACCACTTCCTTGGGCTGCAGAAGGATATATAGGAATTAGGGGCAACTCTGTCCGTTTTAGTATTTTCTTCATTGTTGGAATTCATAAGTACCCATTTCGCAATTTGGATTCTAGGAGTAAGTAACACCGGGAAATAAATAACCAGGCGGTAATGTAATAAATTGGTGTTGGAAGCAAACATTCCACCGACACGCCCATTTTCATGAGTCAGTGGCAATTTCACAGTTCATAATGGGAGCTGATGAGTTTGCTCTCACTAATTTCGTAAAAAACTGTAGCCTGGAATGGATGGAACCACTTTCCTCATGATCACCAACCACGTGTATGTGTGTGTATCCTTCATCCCTGTTCTGCTTGCAGAAAGCAGCATTTTCACACTTATTGTGGTCAGAGTTTGGTGAATGAATGGCTTCCGTCCATATAATGCCATGGTACAACGACATTGCAAATACTTTGTTTTACCTACCTCGCTCACAAAAAAAATTCATGACTTCCTATGGTGAGGAGAGTTGAGGGTATAAAGGCTATTTCATCCTTTCATTACAACAAATGAAGTGCACGAGAGCTTCGAACATGGACGAAAATGTTTTAGTTGGCCAAATTAGGTCATTACTTACATTTACCAAAGCTTTTAATATTTCCTGCACCAAATCCTTTTACTGCCACATTCACACTCGTGCCCTCCAACTTTCATGTTCCTACATCATGTTCTAAACAGTAATGTATAACGAGCATGGAGAGCTCATTAATGGCAATAGCATAAGGGTCCTGCCTGCGAACTAATATTGGCTGGGCTTGACCGGGTTTCATTGATATGCATGCGGTTGTTTAGTTGGGCCTGGACATTTGCAGATGATATTCCAAACTTGTAACGGAAATAAAAGGTAATGAACATCAGTAGCTAATTAAATGTCCATTTCATATGGTCAGCTCAGCAATAGATTAAATTAGCACACTACACAGGGGTCACAGCAGTTTCGCTTGTGCTTAGCCCTCGAGCTGAGTGAGTATGTTGGAAGGTGTGAATGTTTCGCTTGCTTTTTCCATCCAATTATGCAAACATGCAGTTGATGCGTGGCTTGGCATTTTTTAAATATTTATGAGCCTAAACATGTTTATGTTTTTAAATGTTAAAAAATTAGCACAGTTGGTAATAACTCTGACGCATAGGATTTGCGTAAATGCTGACATAACTTACTTTGCAATAACACAGGTAGAAACGAATCTTTAAAACTCATCTACTTGGCTTCATTTCTTTCAGACACTGGTTGGTCTGATTATCCAATCATTCAAAGTGGTTCCAAATGTTGTTTTGAGGGGACGGCATTATTTGACCTTTCCAAGGTGTAGTATAAAATACTGCGATTAACAAGTCAATAATGCTTCCAGGAGAAACAGGGCCAGTGTGCCAATATTGGGCATGACCTTTTCGGACTGCACTATGAAGTGGATTTCCAAGTGTTCAATGATTTTGTTCAGCGTTTTAGCCATTACATTCTCCTATCCTATGTTGACAGGTAAATCTCATCAAATTGGTTAATGTCTAGCAATCATGACAAACTAAACGTCTTGTGATCAATAATAATGTGAGTCTTTGCAGAAAGACTCTTCATTTGTCCTTGTGTGTGGCCAGAAAACGGGGGACTTGGGCCAGTGTGCCAAGTAAATCCACAATGTCCTAATGGGACCTTAACTGATGTGACTATAAATTCAAGTACAAAGTAATTTTCATAACACTTCTTTTCCATAAGGAAATGCCTGCTTGCGTTTACCTAACTTCTTATTTCTAACCTAGCATTTATTTCTTATTTCAGCAGCACCTGCTAAACTTCCATCACCTTTCACATTTCCAAACAGAGGAGAGCTCACTTCAGTCCCATCGTTCTTTCCAATCAAAGAATCATACAAATGTTTTATGCTGAACGCTTCTCGTTTCGCGATTGACAAAATAATAAATAGATAATTCCTCATCTCATACATTTGTGTCTTAACACGAAATAATTACGAATGCCCAGTGTAAAATTTGAAGATATGCATTGATTGGATTGAGCAGAGGATCTGATTTTACTCTTTAAAAAAACCAAACTGTTAAGCCGTGGAAAATCCAATATCACTTTACGGATGACGGTGATGATCCGATATGACAGAGTCTTCCTTGATGTGGCAAAAAAACTTGAACGTAAAGGATCTTTGCAGATCTGACAAGATATTTGTAGAGAGAAAGGAGTGAACGCAACACTTTCATTCCCACACAGCTTTGTGGTAGCTCCAGCCCTTTTCTTAAGTATTGAAACGAGGCATAAAAGGAAAGCAATACACACACGCGCTTCCAAAAGCAAGGAGGGATTTGCACTATGGCGTCGTCTTCTCCCCTGGAATTTTCTCATCACCGACTAGACTTATAACAGAAGGTAAGCCTAGCACCTTGAGTGTTCTGAGAGGCAGCAGAGCTTTAGGAGTGGAGGAGAAAGCATTCTGCTGTTGAAATACGTACGTGGAAGATCGACCACATCACATCACATCTCATCCAAATTGGCATCACCCCCCTTGGAGTTTGAAGAACATGTCGAAATTTGGCGGTTGATGTTCATGATGGTGGATCTACGAAGCTGCTTTCACAGCCAGTATAAAAGTTAAAATGTGAAAGGCATTTCGCAAGCTCCTACATGTTTTCTTCACCAACTTAGGTAGGCAGGCATGGCTCGACTTTATTGCAATCGACATTACGTTAAACTCATCAACACAAGTGGAGAGAATAAAATTCTTATTTTTCTCCCCTTCCTCCATATTACCAAACCATTCCGGACTTTCTTGCTGTCTCATTCTTTGACTTTTTAGTACCCAAGTATTGAGACTTTCAGCCATTACGGAGATTAAGATCAGCCATAACAGTGCCATAAGACAGAAGTGGATGGAGGAATGAAGTCCGGAACTTTCTCCTTCTGCTTTTCCTACGTACGTATGTGGTGTCAATCCTTCCAATCGTATACGCGAATAATTTCAGGTGATGAAGTAAGAAGATTACTCAATTAAACAAGATTACTTTTTCAAAAGTTATATCAAACAGTGAAAGTGAAGATATGAGTAAAAGATATTGAATTCCGGCCATTTCCCGTTTGTTGATAGGATAATCTCAAATCGGGGAAATCATTCCGGGGTCGGTCGAGTACAAGTCGTTATAAATTTCAAAAAGCAAGGGTATACATAATTACCTGTAGATCGGAATACTTTCATCCCCTCGAAACCAGAGGACCATGTAAACGGAATCATCTCGACGAGTTGAAGAGATATCGCAAGGCATGTCTACCCGCTTCCCGACGACTCCCTCAACCGGAACTGCGACCTCTAGATAAAACAAACAAATCATGGGAATTAGACATGTTTATTACCATCACAATTTGCTTTCGTTCCCTTGTACGTTGGCCACTAATGTTGTAGTTTCACTAATTTAATGCTTCTTATAACAATTTTTGATCCAAAAGGATTACCAGCCCTATTTACCCCTCCAATTCTTGATAAACATAGAGTTTCTTTATGCATGCATATTGCAGGAGCAGCATGATCATAGGGGCTTAAAATATGCAGGTTTTGATTATTTCAATTCACGTTAAGCAAAATCTCAACTAACTTTGCCATTTTTCAAGGTTTATCGAGAAAGGTAGAGAGAAATGTCACCATGACAGTTTAAAGATAGACTGAAATTATAATATTGATTGCAATTAATTGAAGAATCCACAAAAGTACTACGCTTCCTTTCAAACGACTAATTTAATTATTCCACCTCCAAGTGTTTATAATTTTAGCGTAAATACTTCATGACATTTATAATTTTCTATCACTACACTTTGAAATATAAAGTGAAGCAAATTGGGCGTGACGGGGACGCAACAAAACGAGATTATTCTATTTGAAGTTTCTGGTTCAGTCTAGTCTGACTGGACTGGAGATAGAGAGAAAGTAGAAGTGCAAAGAAGAGGCATTCCTTATATCTGACAGCCAAATTATTTATATGGTTGAGTTACGACGCCCAATAGTTCCCAACTCTCTGCTTCTGCTGTGTCTGAGTCATGATTAGATCAGCATTGCCTAAATCGCTCAACCTATGCTATCCAGTAAAACTTAATTATATGGTTGTTGGAATAGTTTCCTTAATGTCCTATGATAGAGGAATACTCACCTATAAATCTTAAGAAGCCATATCAGATGAAAGCTAAAATCAACCGCAATTATACATTTTGAAATTACTCTATCTGATTATTATAACGGTAATCAGTACACTGTCGAAGACTACTTCAAAAATTCAAGTCAAGATAGCTCATTAAAGTTCTCTAGAAACTAGAAAGCGAGAACCAAAGACAATTAGGTATAAACTTTATCCATCGCACGATTACAAGTTAAATGAAAACGAATTGACCTGTTTTATTGACATTAATAGTCCAATTAAAATGAAGCCTCTCCTTTTTTCCGAAGCCAAGCTGAAACTAAATGGAAAGCATCTCTTTGAAAGCTTAAAGTTCAGCCACATGACGATACAGAAATGGAAGGGAAATGGTGAAATCAAATAAAGAGGAAAACGTTGCTCTAGTTTTGTCTAATTGACAGTATTTACAATGAATCTTGGATGCTGGACGCTGGCTGTTCATTTGAACCCATTCCACAAGGAAAGAAGTTTGTTGTTGGTTTGTAAACGTGGAAGAGTTTTAGAAACAAAGTTACTGTCAATTACATTCTGAGCAAGTCCTCCTTTACACTGGCCATTAAACCGCCTTACATAACAACATAACACATAACATAATTCCACAATCTTCTTTTCTTTGCCTGCATGGAATGAAAGCAAAACAGGGGAAAGGTTATTAGGTATAAGTACCATTACGCACAAGCGTTGGTGTAAAGGCAGCCACACTCCAACTTAACTTTTAGTTCTACTTCTCAACCTTGTTTTCTCCACTACTGTTTTTTAGCAACAGAGTAAAGCAACGCGTGCATTGCAGAAGGGAAGTAGTACATACATTACACACTAACCTCATTACACAGAATTGAGGCAGAATGAGAAGAAAAATCTCTCCTTGCACTCTGGAGGCTAATAAACAAGGATGACGAGGAAAGGGATAAAGCAGGGGATATGAACCCTGCTCAACACTGCAAAAGAGAAAGCAAGATGAAGGGTAGGATTAAGAGAGAACTTTAAGTTTGTCCTGTATACTTGCTCACCCAAATGGTTCAGTACACCCAAACCTTGTTCATGGTTTAGTACTTTGTACTTTCATCTCTGTTTCATTCTTGGTACTCAAATAAATACATCTTTCCCTTTGTACCCAACCACCTAACCCCTTGGTGGAGGTGCCTTGCCTTGCCGGTATTAAACTGGGATCACATTCGCAGGTTAAGTTAAAGAAGTAAGTGGAGCAGAAATTGAGAATTGGAAGTAATGGTGCTGCTAGCTCATTCCACCCTTCGTTTTTCAAAGGTTGCCTTGTGCTGCATTACTTACTTACTGCCCTATTCCACACGGATGTTGATCTGGATAAAGTTGCAACTATGGCAAATTTGAAGTTTCAAACAGACTCCTTTTCATCTGCAAACATTTGTATGCTACATGTTTGCTCCACTTTCCCCATTCCTTCACTCACTTGTATTTCTTCTAACCAAACTTTAAACTCTTATTCATCTTAGAGTTCAAATGGAGTTGAAAGAGCATACTACAGCTCAATGAGGTCCGATCTGATGATGACAATATCTTTCTCCATTCATGGACAAGCTGCATTAAATGCATAAATCATTGTTCCGCTCCTGTACACTGACTATCTATGTGGCCTGATGTTGAATTATGTCATGAGGACGTAACATATTGTAAATCGATAGGCCGTTGACAATAAATAAGAAACAAGCTTGTGCCAATCTGTCTCCCTTAAATAAACGTCTTCCACAATGCATGAGCCCTGCTGCTTCGATTACAAGTGGACTGGACTGTTGTATGCACTATTGTTTAGTTTGTTGCACGTAGGGGAAGGTTTTTGAAAAGTTTGTTAAAATTTAATGACTTTTTCTCCACTCTTTTACTGTGAGGGTATCAATGGAAACAAGAAGTTACGCAAGGCAGCAAGTGCCACGTGGAGGAGGTTATTATGAAACATCATAAATTTATATTGTTCACAGTTCAGTATTGCGTTTATTTGACATGAGGTATATGCCTTTACTTTACAGCGTAAAGGGAGCAATAGTCATGAGAAAGCAAGACTCTCAAGCGCAAGAATAATAAAGAAATACAATATGCACCTTACACACTCTACCTTTCTCATTCCTTCCTCCTTCCTTTCCTTTATTTTCGTTGAGAACTATAAATTCTTCACTGAGGTGGGATTTGGAGAGGAGAAGAGACAGTGGCTGGCTGGTGGGTGGGTGAAAGTGTTTCTTGTGCAGATAGAAAGAAGAAGGGGAAGTGAAGTAAAAGGCAAAGTGAAAGCTGGATTTTCTGGGATTGGGGAAAATGGAAAGGAAATAGATTGTAGAGTGAGCTAGATTTGGATGAAATGAAGGAGATTCATTTCACTCACTCTTGCCTGCTTATTATCTACTCGCAGGATATAGTAACAAAGTATCTGAGGCTGTATCGGACTTGTCTGTCAGTCCGTCTGAGTGTTGGACCCAAAAATTCTATAAAATTTGCTTGTTTCCACCGTTGACTTGAGGAGTTTTTGTCTATCTTTAGCTGGCAAAATATTGCATCAATCCGTCCTATACCGACAAAGGTTCATTACTGTATTCTCATAAGAATAAAACGATTTCAAACACAACTGTCTAGATTAGATACCTACGTGATATGGTATGGTGGTCCGCGGATTACATTCAATCTATGCAGGCAGGTTTGTGCGAGGGTACTCGAGGGAGAAGAAGTGAAAGGGCGAAGTGCAGATTGGATGACGACGGCTGGACAAAGGGAGTATTATTCAAGTATGACGGAAAGAACGTTGGCATAGAAGCATCATGGATTGAGAGGACCAAACAAAGACACAACTGCTTTTAACGATGGAGATCCATTCGAGCTAAAGATTCAAAGGAACGCGTCGTCACACATTATCTAATTTAGTTGGTAGAATTGTTGAAATTCTGTCTCGAGACTCTGCTGTGTTTCCATGCCTTCTTTCACGGACAAGCTGAGTGGTAGACAGGCACCATATGTACTGAAATATTGCACCCTGGAATTTGGCGAAAGTACAAAGAAGACAAAGCCTGGAGTTGATGCAAGCTTCTTTCTTCTTCCGCTTCGTTCCCCAGGAGGAATTTCCTTACTTTCCCTTCATTCATGGCAAATTCAACTCTCCGCACTATTCACCAAGGAGAAGGTACCCTACCTTTCACTAATACAAAGGATTGCTTCTCCTTTCACTTTCCCAACCTGCCAGGTAACGGACACATGCACTTTTTACTTTCAGTCCGCAAGGGGAAGAAAATTCTGACCGTACAATACATAGCCTCTTACAAAGGTACCTAAGCGAGTTTGCCGTGAAGTGAAGCCTTACCATTGGTACGTATACACCTTGAAGTATACATCCTTTAGTATCAAGTGGCTGAAGAGGAAGAATATGACGGTGGACCGGAAGGAATGAGGGGGATTTTTAACAATATGTATCTATGCTGGGGTTTATAGCATATGGGAATTGAGTGATTGAGTAATCAAACCAAACCATACGATTAACAAACCGAAACCAAAGTTCTTCCCAGGAACAGGAAGTTGTATAAAAGTTGTTGGATCCTCATTAGATCGAGGGGTCCTTTCAACGTGTTTAGTGAGTGGAAGAGTGAGGATGTGGTTTAAGTTTTATCATCAAGGAATCAATGGCAACTTGCCATGACCCGAATCAAGTGGTAATTTGGGAGAAAGTTAATGTGTGCTTGGGTTCTTTCCTCTTCCTTCCATTTACTGTTAGATAATACCTCATCACTTATTACTCTACCAACCCTAACTGGAAAAGACTTTTAGAGAGGAAAGGGCGGATTTCTGAGACACATCGTTTCATGTCACACATGATTTTATGACTCTGTCCTGTCTCCCACCCTAACCAACCAGCCATGTCCCTACGCTCTTTCTGTACGAGGGATCTATATGAAGAAAAACTGGCCAGTTTCAGAGGAAGGAGGGAGAAGAGGCCAAAACTCTGAACGGTAGAGGTACCAGGATCCCCTCGTGCCCTGAGACTTGAGAGAGAGTCGAACTGATCCTTAACATTATTGACGCATTAAAAAATTTATGATCATCGTTCCCACTTTCCTTCTCCATTCCATTCTCATTTAAGCAGCAACAGCAGCGGCAGCACATTTTTTCAGTTTCGCGGAGAAAAGCATTCTTTCATGCAAGGGGGACACGGAAGGAAAGGATTGGGCAAAAGTGAATTGAGTCGAATGGAAAAGCGAACAAGAATTTCTTTTATCTGCAATATTTTTATCAGGTTTGGACATTGCAAGTGACTGGGAAGGGGTGATAATTCATTGAGATTGAGACCGTGACCGTAGGAGGAGAAGGGGGAAGGAGGAGGGAAGGGGAGGAAGAATGCGGTCATCTTGTTAGTTATGTTATAACTTTAGTTCACTTTGTCTTTTTCTTTGCTTCATCATCTTCCTTTCTTACTATGATTTACTTTTGTGGGCATTAGGCATTTTATAAAA
>JAQGCL010000703.1:0-11691 GCA_034699605.1 Isotomiella paraminor
GAAATGTCTTGGTGGATTCTCCACATCTATGACCCTAAGCACTCGAGTTGGACCGTCAGTGGCAACGGTAACGTTTAACACTCCCGAACCCGGTCGCAGTTTCTGTCTTGAAATTGCTTGCTCAGCAGGGATACCTGAATCTGTTCTAGCTAAGCACACGGGTTGTGAAGGTCCCAAAACCACGTCGCTCCCTAAGTAAAGGGTGGAGCGAGTTGAGTTAATTGGTATTTTATGAGGTTAGCACGTTCTCATAACTTAGCTTACAAAGTTTCCATGTAGCCACCTCCCTTTCCAAAGCTGTTGAGCTACCAGTGCTACTGCTACTACCAAATCCATCTTTTGCTTGGACATACACATTGTCATACAATTTGCATTTCATTCTGCCGTCCATTGTAAACTCCCAATGTTGTGTGGCAAGTCTTCGTTTGTCCGGTTTGCGCAACATCAAAGGTACAAACTGTGTGGGCACTGGAGCAGGTCCAGCGATATCCAATACCAACATAGTCCCTTCGGTGTAACTAGGATTATTTGGACTCCTGGGTGGACTACAATTGAATATATGCATATTATATTGTATGCGAAGAACGACGTTGGTGGTTGCTCTTGTTTTACGTACCTGGAACCCTCATGTTCAATTAGACCATCGGCATTCACACGCCACAACTGCGAACGTCTTCCATGTTCCTTTTTGTTCAGGACTACCTTGGTGCCATCAACGTCCAAAACCAATTCCAACCCTTCTATTCCACTTTTGTTAATGACGTGATGAGCACTGTCGGCCGGATTGGTTGCCGTAAAAGTTATATAGAAGAAATTTTCGTATGTAAGCTGGGCAAAAAAGCGGACATCATCCATATTCGCAATCACTGATACTCCTCCCGGTGATGCGATGGTTAAGTGAGGCAATTGAGTTGGCTCATCAAGCACATATGGTTCGGATGACTCTGGTTTTGCAGTCAGCAGCAGCCGTTCTTCTCCAACACATGTCTGATAAGAAATTATATTTTGCGACTCACTGGCTTGTTCCCAAGAAGTTGCAATTTTCGAGCAATGTTACCTGATTAAATGTTAGCGGGACAAATGTCAGGTTGTCGATTCTAAAAGGCGGGGGTAGCTGTGTAGTGTCATTGAGAATGACAAAGTTTGATGGACCTTGAATGATTATCTCAAGTCTCAAAAAGAAACACTTCCCACCTGCACCCCTACAAAAGAAAAACCATTGTTTTTAAAAATGTTTCTGAGACTCCAGAGTTATCTTACCTAACGTTGATGTGAAATGAGTCAACATTGTCAATGGAAAAGCCCCCTGACCATGAGCACTCCACGGAGTCTTTAAACCGGACACATAGTAATTGTTCCTTGTCCAGCCGAGGCCAATGAAAAGGTAAGCTGCATCCAGAGGGCAGAGTGAGGTGCGTTTTATCGGCTTTCGCGTCAAAGAAGCTTGTCGCGTAAGCTTTTTGACTGATTTGAATTTTGAAACTAGATCGATTGTCAATAACAAATCGTGGATAGACTATCACTAATTTGGTGTCGCGATATCTTCCAGTTCCATTCTTAACTTCGACCCCAACCATGTAAACAGACTCGGGAGTGTTGTTCATGTGAGAAACGGTTAGCTTTCTAACTCTTAATCCATTTTGGCAAAGAAATGATCTGCACCAAAAGGGTTTCGAATCCTTGTGCAATCCAGTCCCTACTCTCAAGGTTATAGCTTCTGCGACATCATGATCGGCAAAACACATCATGAGCGGAGTGACCATTCTACCAACCTAATAAGTACAAAATTCAAATCAAAACAGGGCCTTCCACGTGTTCATGCTCCACAGTCCAAGGTACCTCGTGTTCTTGATACTGTCCTGCAGCTTCTCCTGAGGTTCCTTCTTGTTTGCACAGCAAAGGGAGTCCGCTCTTATTCACAATCCAAAGTGGACAGGTCAAATGAACTGCCAAAACACCACCGTCCTCTTTAACAAGTTTCACCGTCAACACCAAGGCACGCTTTAAAGTGTCCTGAAGTTTAATTCTTTGAATGAGCGAAGTTGAATTCGGGTTGATGGTGACGGACAATCCTTGTGGGAAGTTGTCAACTTGATAGTGTATCTCCAATGGTTCCTTTGTTTCTACCTGTTATAAGAGGATTCAAAGTAAAGGCATGGTCGAAGCTTGTTTGATGACGACTTACATTGGTCATTGTTGCACACTTTCCAGGCAGAATCCTTCCACTTATATTTTGCCCTTGAATTTCATATAATATCTCATGGGGAAGTAAATTGACAAGTTTAAAAGGACTCAGAAGAGTAATGAAATTCGCTCGGTTGCTCATACACACTGCTTGCAAGATATTTGGTAGACTATTTTGTGGAAGCATTTCGTCTGAGTCGGCCGGAAATTCATTTCTTTTCACAGCAACACCAAATCTGTATGGTTGAATTCTTTCTGGAAACCGAGAGACACAATTCCGTAAACCCTCCTGGCTATTTCCCATTAGTAAAGCCTTTGTGCAATAATGGTAATCCAATGGGTACACATCGGGAATAACTGGCCGAATCCACATGTGCGCCCAAATTGAATGGATAGGAACAGGATAAATTTGACCAGGCTGTACTTTAACCACCATAGATCCACCAGTTTGAGCTCGTTCAACTACAAAGCAGCAGGAAAATTTGAAATAATACTGTAACAATGATTGATACAAGGTACTTACATGAAGGGTATACTATTGTATTCTCCAACTTCAATTCCACTGCATCTGGTAGGGAGTTTTTAATCATCAAAGCAGATCTCACGGTGACAACCTTCTGAGCGGATCCATGTAAATTAACCTCCAGCACAATTCGAGTTGGTGGAAGCTCCATGAAATTCTAAACAAATTAACTACATGTCTTGACAAATTTCTTTGTTTTCTTCTTAGATAGTTTACCGCGTAGTGTCTGAGGGATGATTCTGGATACGCAATTCTAAAATAAGTCCCAACTCTATCCACAGACACTGGAACAATTTCATTCCATCCGTCCACTCTAACGACGAGTTGATGAGTTTTCAACTGATGTATGTTTCTGTGACGTAATTTTGCCCGACCCTCGAAGCTGAAATTTTGCAATCCTCCATTACCAACTTCAATCCATCCTGTAGTATCAGCGTTCTGAGTTCTGGCTCCTTTCTTCGTCTGCCGGAATATCTCTTCATTGTTGGAGATAATGGTGCAAAACCATAACCTAGAGCCAGTTTCATTCTTCAAAGCGAAAGGAACGAACGGGTTCCTTCGTTTATCCGCCTTTATTTCGTTATAATCCTCCGCCCAACTGAGTGACACAGTCTTGTACAGTTGCATCAGACTGGAAGTTACATTAATTTCCATTACTTCCCGGGATGAAATTAAAATGTCAAACTCTGGGGCTCGAGATGGAAACTCGCTTGTCGGGGAGCAGTCATCTATTTAAAAAATAAAAAATTACCAAACCAATACATGAATGTCTAATGGATATGATGACTCACCTAGCTGACCCAGCAAATTTTTATTCCACCGAATGTTGCACTTCCATGGTTCAAGGAACGGTTCCCACCCAGACAAAACTCTATTATTGTAGTCCCCACGAACCTCACAATCGGCAGTTGTTGAGTTTTCCAAGCAATTCTGTGATAGCTCTAGTTGTTGTATTGTTATCTCTGCCACAGGAACATCGGAATCCTTGCAGTCATCAATGACGCAAAGGGACAGACAAGTGCATTTAATTTCAATTCCACTCAAAGCGGGAGGTTCCTCAGGGCTGGAGGAGCTTCCGGCTTGACGACTTTCTGATTTGACTGTGTCTAGCCTCGGGAACCCTGCCATTCCCGTCCCTTCTGATGTTTTCTTCAAGTAATCGAGAGCATCCTCCACGCATCCGTGTGTTTCTTGCAATGCTTGGGCTGCCTCCCTTCGTGAAAAACCCATAAGGACAAACTGGTCTAGCTGCTTGATGGCGTATTCTGGGAGGTTAAGCTTGTCCAGATCAGTGTCCTCCTACAAAAAGTAATACATACATAGAGATTACCCTGCATGATAAGTCATTCGTCCATTTATAAAACGAGTAAAAACACACTCACAATAGTCCACAGAACAGGCGAAGATATATCAGATGAAGAATGATGTGCCTGCGAGAAGTGAGTCTTTGCTTCCTTTGAAAACTTTTCCATCAGTCGAAGGAACATTTTCATATCATAATATGAAAGTCGTAAATTTAGACTTGGACTTTGAACTTTGAGAATCTTTCCACGATTGGAGAGGGACATAGTTGCGTCTAATATGCCCTGTGACTCACTATCTGCTTGTCTGATGACGTCAAATTGAAGATTCGTAGGATCCAAAATAGACAATGCGGTGTCCGACTCGAGTCCCAAAACACATGAAAACAGTTCACATTTTACAATGTTGCATGAAATTGGCCTTTCCAGGTGTGGTCGATATCCTAATGCCGCTGAAGCCTGTAATACAAATATTCAAGCTGTCCCCTAACTGATTCAAACCATACCTATGTGTGTACCTACCTTCAGAATAAGAGCATTTGTGTCCCACACAGAGGCGTTTTCAACTGCCACCAGTTCACAGTTGGAGATATTTATCTTGAGTTCAAAAACGGAGTCTGGCACATCCAAAACCGGTGCTCTCTTTGAGACAATGCCACTGGAAACCACAACTGCACTAGTTGAACCCCTTGATCTTTCCAAAACGGGTGACACGTTTTTGACTGTTGCTCCAACGGCTGATGGTCGATTAGGTTGTGGAATTTCCTGCCCAAGAAAATCCTTGACTTCCATCCACCAGTCCAAGATTACCATGAGACGCATATTATTTAGCACAATGGTGACGTTGGATCCCTTATTTGTTATGCGGTAGTGAACTTCAGCTTGAAGTGGCACATTTGATCGAAATGTAGACTTGGATGAGGAAGCCTATAGAACCATAGAGAAAGACAACAATAAGAAAGATGTACAAAAACTACTAAATCACACTTACCACAACTACAGGAGGCGCAACACTTTGTTGCAGAATTCGAGTAAAAATGTTGGCAGCAATGTCATTCGGATTGCTATCCTCATACCGAGAATCGCAAATAAGTATTTCCTGTGATGCCAAGTCCACGTCTTTCGATCCATCAGTGTTGCTTTGAAATGTGAACTTTGATTTTATAAAATCAACACGCCCAAGTTTGGTGCCATTATATTTTATGACTTCTAGCGTCACGTTGACAAGATCAAGTTGAATGGTAAGGTCGACGGATCCGGTGACAGTAGTACTTGATTTGGAAACTAGTTGAGGCTTTGAGTCGGTTTTCCCTAGTTGTGGGACGTTTATGTCTTCTCCAATGTTGTGTGCCAACAGTCCACGAACCAACTGTTGGATCAAAATAAAGTTTGGTAACAATAAAATATACAAGAATTATCTGCTTGCTTCGCTGCGTGAAGATTTGAAACATAGTATTTCTTGGCAGACTTATACTTCAAATTCGTCGACTTTACCACACAAAGGGTACATATAACATATAAATGCTTGGAAAGAAGCATTTAGACGTCCTCTTATATAAAAGAAGAGAAAAAATAAACAATTCAGCAATACTTGCCTTATACTTTTCAGGGTCGATAATACATTTGACCGTTGACAGAACGCCTTGGACCCGGGTAGCTGCAACGGATTCCATTGACAGCGTACCTTCAGACACTCTTGCAACTTTTAGATTCAATTGACACTGTTGTTGTAAGAACGATGGATCGTTTCTGGATTGAACCACAATCCAACCATTCTGGAGATTCAAAGTTTGCTTCAACGTTGACTTTTGTTTCATCTTTTCGTTCAACTGTGTTAACTCTCCTCTGTACAAGTCCATTTCGATCAAGTCGATGACAATGCTGTTGATCAACACTCCTTCTCCTTCTGGGATAAACTTGTTGCGTACTGAGAGATGACCCAAGTCAGCAATCAGCAAGGATTTTGACGTGGAACCGCAAGGAAGTAAAATGACAGGAGCCCCTGCTTGGATGTCCAAAATAATGCGAGTGTTTTGATCGACATTCGTCCTTGAGCCATCAACGTCCAAAACAATTTTCGTTTTGGAAGTGTGCGTAACTGAATCTGAGGGAGACAGGGGTCCAAATAAGCAGTTCCACAAAGCCATAAATTCTGTATAGAATCGATGAGTATGAACGATTACGATTGATGACATTGTTAGTCGGAACTTTCCGTCGGACCCTATAATAATCGAAAAAAGAAATGTAGGGAACAAAGTCAAGAGAAACTTGTTTGTTTACCATTTCGAGTGTAGTCAAAATCCAATGCCTGGTCCCCAAGAAATTTAAACTTTAATGGATAAACACCGGCGTACGGACTTGTGTCCCATATTTCCAACGATCCTAGCCTTCCCAGTACACCGAAATACGTCTCGCCACGGTTCTTCAGTTCACAACTGACGCTGCTTACTACCGCTTCAGCCAAATGTCCATCAGTATTTGCTAATTTCAAAGTAAGAGCCTTTACTTGGATACACGTTTCTGTATTTCGGATGTCCTCTTCAGTTTTACTCATCGGTGCCGTTGAGTTGTCTTTATCACTATTGGTGGCATTTTTCCGAAGACGGTTGCTGCTATCCTGAGGAGACTGTTCATGACTGTTAACTTCCGCCTCTGCAAAAAACTGTCGTAGGCATACAAACGTTTCTGGTATCAGAACAACGTCCACTTTGTTGAAGTCAATGTCAATTGATTTGTGATTTCCTCCGTATTCAGACATGAATTTTGGAGACTTTGGGTCTGCAAGTGTGACTAGAATAAGAACGAGGTTGTCACTGCTCGTGTTATCTGGACGGGGAGACGGCGGTGGGGTAACTGGACAAAAGTCGCCTGACTGATACTTCATACTCACAGATTCCATTGGACTATGTGAAACGGAGGAATGTATGAAAGGAAGATCCTTGTCCCTTCCTATGTTCAGTGGATTTAGATTTTCTGGAAGTGACGAAGAGACTGTGGATTTTTGAACAGAGATTGATGTAGCCAAATTGGGACATGACACAGTGTGTTTGGCATGCCCTGAGGTTCCCAAGAACGTCCTTGTCTCTTCCGTCATTTTTGAAATCGCCAGCACTCTTCTCCACGAATCACATTCAACACTTAGGTCTTCCAGCTTCAACGCTTTCAAAGCAATCTTCATTTTTGTAACGTAGTTCTTCCTATTACAGTTGAAGGTAAGATCAGAACATGACAAGGAAAGAACGGGCGAGTTTGAAGTTTTGGTGTGAAATAGGTCGTTGGGAGGTAAATTCATTTCCACTATGAAGTCTGGCACTTCGATGGAAGCTGACAAAAAAAGAAATGCCATTTTAAATTCCAAAACCTGGTTATGGTCACCAAAATGATTAGTTAGCTACTCACATGAAATTAGTAGAAAGCTTTCTTCCGATTTGCTGGGACTTGGGAGTGGAGGAGCAGAGTAGCGTCCAAGCATGTAGGTCTCCTTAACCTCTCGCTTCCAATTCAGACGAGTCTCCTCTATTTTCCAATTGACTTCCACCAGGTCCGTTTCTCCAACGGAAGCAATATTCGTGATAGAGTCGATAAGTTGGGAATATTGCTGTGGTGTAAATGACACTCTGAGTGAGCTTACAACTCTTCCTTGAATTTGCAAGTGACTTTCAGCCGTGGAAAACCACTGGTCACCCTTTTTGTTGTCATTTGTGCCACAAATTTGTTCATCCGAGTAGGACAGGTTGAATCGCACCACTGTATTATGCAGAATTGCGGAGGCAGACACAGAGTCACATCTGTAGAGATCTTCTGCCCTCATCAAAGGTGATGCGTTCGCTTGTGGATTGGTCCTAAAGTTTTAGAGATAAAAGATATGGACAAATACAAGTAGGAAAGCAAGACAAGATGTAAATAGTACGTACAATTTAAAGTTCTCCATCATCTTCCATCGCTTTTTCAGGTTCAAAGTGTACAAGCTGGCATCCCGAATGAACACGCTATATCTAAGTCCATCTTCCCTTCTACCATTTTTACTGGCATTTTCAAAGACGTCTTGTTTGGAGATTTCGGGCAAGGCCTTGGAATATTCGGACATTGTAATCTCTCCCAAGTGCGCAACTAGAACTTCGGGACTGTTTTTGTGTCTTGGTAGAACGATGATAGGAGAATTCAAGATTACGTCTAATTTGATGTGATAGCGATTCCCTTCCACGACAGGAGGCTCTCGATGTTGGTGCATAGCTTCTTGAATGTCGAAGCGATCCAGTGAAGTAAGGCTTCCAAATGGTGACCGAGAATTAGTATTGGTACTAGTATCCGACCTTACCAAACCCAGAGCTATATGGGTCGCTGCAGTTTTCAGCGACATCGCTAACGCCGCCTTAAAATACAATACAACTTCGTTGTGCCACTATTTTTCCACGTTCGTCATAAGCAGTAAGAATAGTAAATGTATATAGCTACTCGTATATGTATATGTATATACCACTCTTCACTCGGAAACTTCCTATATCACGAACTTTCCTTTGTCACTGACCTTTTCAAGATCACTCTCATCAACCAACACCACCTCTTGACCTTAGCATACCTAGGTATGATAAATATTTTCCGTGTTGAACCTAAAAGGCCCTCCCTTATTCACACATCCCCCTATTCCCTATCCTTATCCTTTCATAACCAAAAGGAGTCCCGATGTTTTGCAAAAAGAGTTTGTCTTAAAGTTAGTCTCTCAGAATTCAGAATCTACGTACCTGAAATTGGTTGATGCACTTATGCAAATCCAAAAGAAAGGAAGAACTGTGGCAGTAGATCACAGAAGCCACTCGTAATTTAACTGTGGGTCCATTGTCGCATTCCAGCTTTTCATATCGAAAAGTAAACGCCGGTTCACTGGGATTTTGAGACGTGGGGAAAACAGGCATGTCAGCAACAAACGGATTATATGCAGCCTCAACCAAAGGATCTTGCCCAACACTTAGCACCTATAGAATAGACAAACAAATTGGAGCATAATAGCATTCAAGAATATTAAATTGCCTTACTCTTTGGTGATAATATCCTTCTGGAGTTAAATTTAACACTTGTAGTCCACCCAAACTCCCCTCGGCTTGAAATACGGATTCAACTAAAAGAAAATCAATAATTTATAAAACACAAAAAAGGCATGCATTAACAATGTTATCGTACACAGAGTGCAGTTCACTTTAGCGTTAGAAGCAGTCACTGTTGCAATTTTTCGTGCCAAGTAGTGTCCGTCCTTTCCAATGACGCCACGAAGAAGCAACACATTTAACCGATGAAATTCGAAGTTGGCCTGAATTTTCGGTCCAGGTGTAGAAACTACGTTACTTGTTACATCGGTGTCAGACACAGAGACTTTAGGTTGACCCGAATCAGTAGGTGCCAAATGGCTGTGGACAGGAGCAACATCGTGAAAGAAATCAATGAATTCGATCCAAGTCTCTTGATTGGCTGCAGGAAAGGATAATAGATTTTAGTCAACGTGAACAAAGCATCGACTACAATATGCGAACAAGTACCAATAATATCCAAGTTGTTAAATTGAACATTAATGATTGCCAAGTCTTCTTCCTTCTTGGTAAGAACTATGTCAATAGCAATCAGAGCGTTGGAATTCAGTAAAGGGTCCGCGCCAATGCCTGACCCTAACAGCTTCTTGCTATTGTTCTTGTGAAGCGAGGTAAGTAGGGCATCGTGTAGCTGGGAAGGGATTTCAAGAGAGGCTTTGCATGGACGAAGCATAGGAGGAAGTGGAGAAGGCGGAGAGACTGGAGAAGTAGGAGAGGTTGGTTCACTACTGTCCTTAAGGCTTCCACTAACCGAATCCATGCTAAATTGTTGAAAAGCAAAATTACCAAACCAATTTTTCAGTTTTTAAAAATGGCTTTTATAGCTCACCAGACATGCTTATGTGAAGCTACTAAAAGTTGAAAATCAGGCCCAAATGTTTGCACTGCATCCGCCAATAGTAGGCTCTGAATCACAAATTGAAACTCAGTGTCATCTTCCCTGTGAGTTAATACTGTCTTGGTTCCAACGATCTGAAGTTCGGCAATATTTCTTCCCTTCGTTTGCAAATCGATGGAGACATTGTTAATCGTAAACTCTGCTACGAATAGTTTTCCTGTGCTTTTGAAGGAATTGGCGTTTTTAAAGCTCTCACTGCTTTTCGTTTTATCCAAGCCAATAATACTCATTTGTGACCCTTCTTGGAATGACATCTCAAAGGGATCTGTGCGCACCTCCATTTGCTTGGATCCATAGGCTGAGAAAACTGACTTGACAGTTATTACTTTGCTTTCGTTCACATGAACCATCAGCTTCGGTAAAGTTCCAACCAGTGTGAGAGCCGGCCACAAGGGATCTTCACTATAGATCAGCCTTCTTTCCATCTACCAAAAGATTTTGTTCGTTAGGATAGCATTGGTACATTAGGAACTATAAACAAACCTGTAAATTGATGGAAAATCTGTCAATTAAGTGCAACATTGATGTCCCTCGTGTATTCGCAGTTTTCCAAGACGTGTCCTTCCACGATCTTTCATCAATGACTACTACTTGAACGTCGGTAATTTCCAAGGAGTATTTCTTGTAGAATTTAGCGTGGATTTCATCAATGGAGTCTCCAAAGCTCTCGCTAACCTTAGTTGGAAAATTATCGTGAATGTCTGGCACAGAGTGTCGTCGAGGAGAGCTGAGCGATGACTCAGATACTTCTGGAACCGGGGATGAACAAGGTGTTAGAAACTCTTCATCTTCCTCATTATCAACAACTGAATTGACGTCGACCTCATCACTTGAGGCAACTGGGCTTTGCAATTTGTCTTCACAGTAATCAAGGTTGGTAAACTTAAATCTACCGAGATCAATTATCACTGCTGCCTGTTCTGCAAATGTTTCATGGCCACGTGATGCAGGTGCAAGGCTTTGAGGGCGCTGAGTGTCATGATGTTGAAGATGAAACGGTTTTGACTGGTGATGGTGAGGATCTTTACGGTGTCTGTGTTTTGTTGCATAACCATAAATGGTAATTTGGGGGGCAAATATGTCCATATTGATATCCCAACCGCCACTTCTCTCGCCGGAATTATCACTTGTGTTCCGTGAATGGATCAGTCTTTCCCAATAAATCCTAAGTTCTTCTCTTGTTTTCTGTTTCATGGCTTCGTAACCATTATACGGCATTTCTAAGTAATCTAAACAAAAGGCATAGCATTATTAGCTAAACCAAGGAGAGTAAAGTAACAAAGAAGCTCAAACCTTCTTCCATTTTAACAGAAAAAAACTTTCCAACATCGTCCCAAGTAGATGGATAAATCACCAGACTCATAGGTTTGGTTGAAATTGTGATTCGGTGACCAGCTTTCTTATGAGGTTTCATCTCATAGCTTAAACTAAAGAGAGACTCGACAGGCGGGCAGGAAGGTGCATTTGTGACGCTGTGGGGGGAGAGAATACACGACTTTGTCACTGCGTCTTTCAACGTCAAACTAGACAGGCGCAAATTAAATTTATGCGACCCTGTTCGCGGTTTAAGCGAAACATCCACCCCGACACCCCCAAAATGAAGTTCTGAAAGACAAAAATAAGCGTATTACATATAGAATGTGTACAAATCAGAGTTAATACTCAATGGGAAATACCTAGAAAAGAACCACTGTTTCGTTTACT